>JAODXP020004158.1:0-37224 GCA_027497455.2 Sardinella longiceps | reverse complement strand
GTTCGCTTCTGCGTTGGCGATCGGTCTGTGCTGTACCAAATTATTTTGTTTCACTCGCTAACTAGCGCATTTAGCAAGCTCTTTCAACAGGGCTATGCTTGAATTCACTTCGGTACTCTCCTTTAATCTGGCCCTCAATCATCCCCCACTGTAACGGGCACCTTCCATCTGTCTCCCTCACTTCCCTCACTCTCCACCTCAAGCTGATGTGTGGTGAACACTCTGGCGCCGACTGTAATGGCTGCCATGCATCAACCAGGTGGGTGCAACAAATTAGTGGTGGTTAGTGAGGCCCCCTTCCACTGTAAAGCACTTTGGGGAAAAAAATGCGCTATGTAAACACTTATGACTTTTCTTGACTATACAACTTCAGTCATAGTTTACAACAGCCAGGGAGAAGCAGCAGGTAAACAGAGGTAAACACAAACAGATGGAAGGTAAACACAAACAGATGACGTACGGACACACACGAACACACACACATCTTGAACTAACTGAAATCTTTTTGTCCAAGGGACTATGGGACTAAAACCCTCTAGCTCGAGGGCCTTCAACATTTCACAGGTCAAGAGTTTTTTTGTGCTATGCAGTGCTGTCTATTTCTTCAATCTTTCTGTATCACAATTACATGGTCTGTCAACAAATTACAGTACAAACAAGTTTTGTCCAGTCTCTTGAAATACGCCGCATACGCCTACACATAAGCTAAGGATAGGTAACTAGTAACAACCCTAATCCTATCATTACAACTTCAGCCATTGTTTACATCAAAAGCCATAGTTTACACCCTCTAGAAAACACTGTAATTGGTCAAGAATTTCCTGTTTATTGGTTAAAAAAAAAAAAAAAAAAAAACACAAAAGAAAGAAAGGCGCGCTCAGAAATGCAAGGATTTTTTTTTTACAATGGGCGTGTGTAGGAGTGTTTGTAGAAGTGTGTGTGTTAAGGGTCCTTTCATTGCTTGCTGAACAGTTTGGATTTGCAGTACAAGGACTGTATGTTTTAAGAAGGTGACTTTTGGCTTGCAGTTTAAGGTAAGTAAGGTAAAGGGGGGGGCACTTTTTTTGGGTGATGCTGAAAGAGAGTCGATAAGAAAAGAAAAAGAAATGGACCTATCCCAGGTCACTGCCTCCAGACACGTCTTTCATTGGGGTAATCTAAAAATATAAATGAACAGTATTAATTTTGTGTTTTATCAGCAGTTCTCAGACTCTAACCTCTAACATACCTGTGGTGAACGTAGAGGAATTCACAGGTAGCTCTGATGGCTTCACAGAATTGCTGTTATTTTTTTCACATATTTTATTTTTGAAAGTTTTCAGACGACATAAAGTACAGTAAACAGAAAAGACACATTAGACACAGATTAAACATAGAACAGAACAAGACAAGCAAAGTAAGCAAATTAACTATGGAGTCTGCCTGTCCATAAAAAATATTCATCTCAATACGTCAGTCCATGTGAAGATTAAAGAACTCTGTCAATATCAGGAACAATCCATGAAGAAGAAACCAGAAGAGGTCAGAGCGGTATCTCAAAGTCCCGGCGTTATATCCATAAGCCACAGCAAGGAAACAAGAAAACAGCTGTACAGTACAGTACAGAACATCCAGAGATTCCTAGGTTGATTCTGCATCCTTTATCCCTGTTAATATAGTCAATTCAAGGACCCCAGGTCTTCAGAAATTCGGTGCAAAAGTGTCTGATATCATATATCGGAATTCTTCAAGGTATAAACAAGATGCCAAATCATTGAGCCATTGCTTATGTACAAACAAGGTGGAGTGCATAGTTGCTGTTATTACTTAGTACTCCACCCTGGGATTATGGACCTTAAATTGGGACTTTAACCAGACATGCTGTCTGTCTTGCTGTCTGACTCCAGTGTACTAAAGGATAACTTACTACCCTTCTGCTCGTGTCCTACCTGCTCTTAGACTTACAGTTAATCTCTCATATAGGATAATTAGTATAGAAAAACAATGTCTACACTTAAAATGTTACGGTACCAAGAAGAATTCACGTGGTAAGTTATCAGATTTACAGGCCTACTTCTCTTGTTCCTTGACACACCTTCATACACATAGGGAAAGGCTCATTGTCATCTTTAAATTATTATTATTTTTGCTGGCAATAATCGGTATGCACACAAGTACACCTCAACTGCAGGCTCACAGCAAGCTTTCCAGCCCAGCCTCTGGCACTCCTCATTGAACTCCAGATGTACTCCTGAGCAGTGGGATTTGGCAGAAGGGGCAACTCTCATATTTTGTGTCGGCACAAACAAAGAAAAATGTATAGAAGAAGAATGGGATGATATAGTTCATTTACCTGAGGTGCTGGTACTGCGTACCCCCGCGTACAGGCAAGGCGTATGGTGGTTTTGTTGTTTGCCTCAGTCAGACTGGGGGTGGGGAGGTTTATGATTTTGGATGCTATGTGTGAGATTTTAGTGAGTTTGTTCTTGTTGGTGACAGTGAGTAGAGTGAAGAAACAGGGGGAGCAGTACAGTAGGATGGGTTGAATGATACTTTTGTACAGTAACAGCAGAAGGTGGGGCAACTGATAGCGATCCTAGTTTGCGTATGACATACAGTCTCTGTTGTGCACCTTTCTGTGTTATGGTTACATGTTCATTGAAGTTTAGTTTATTGTCCATTGTGATTCCAAAGTATTTGAATGTACTGACCTGTTCTACTGGTTTGCCATGGATGGTAATGGGTCTATGTCCAGGGGGTGATTTTGATGAGTGTATGACCAGTTCTTTTGTTTTGTCAATGTTGAGTTCAAGGTAGTTGTCAGAACACCAGAGTGTAAAGTCTGTGATGGATTGGTGGTGGGCTTTGATGGAGTTGTTGTCTGTGAGTAGTCCTACTATGTTCATTCACAGTCTCTCCGTCCGTGGATCACTATGGCAACAGACTCCTGAAGCAGATAGGTGTAGGTAGATGAGCTAATAGCATAATCCTGTTGATGAACATGTACGTGTCAGCTGAGCGGAGTCATCTCCCATATCTTTATTGTACACAAATTAGCCTAATAAAACTTGAACAGCTGAGCTGCACCCATTCAGTAATCAGCAATCAGTGTAAAACTCAATGGTTGTGTATACACACCTTCTGCACCCACCCAGGGCCTATTGAACTCAGTAATATTTGGGTGAGGGAATAGGTCCCACGCAAGTATGCATATTTGCATCTCTCAGAACAGTGACATACAATACAATGAACCTGGTTTTCGTGTTCAGTAGCATTTTCAGTGGCATAAAAATAGCACATGGCTGAAACCCTGACACGCCCACTATGATACAATGACCTGCATGTTATTGGGTGTGTGAAGTATGTGCTGATAGGACTATCTCAAATACCGTTTGACCATTGATCAAATGTTGCTACACTTTTAAAAAGACGGAAGAAGGGTGCGGGTGGCTTACTGATCAAAGTTACAAATCTCTCTCTCTCTCTTTCACTTTCTCTCTATCTGATATATCCAGATGACGCTTTGCTCTGTGAGTCTAGTAGCTAAGCGACACATTTACTACATACACATATCAAAGACATGTAGTAGCCTCAGTAGCTAGGAACTATGTGACAGCCACACCTGCTTGCTCAGTCGGTCCCAGGTGGAGAGAGAGGCACATCTTTGTAAGATCATTCCTCCTTGACATTTTTAATATGTAAATAATAATGTATGATTTGTAAATGTATGTAAATCATAATGTATAATTTTGTTCATTTCTATGGTTTTACATAATGTGTCACACAGGTGGCATTGTCATAATCATTTACATTGTGACGTTATAGTTTTACATTGACCTTTAACTGAACGGCTGAATGTACATTTTCAATAGATATTTTGTAGTTTGCTACTAAAAAAACAAATCAATGACAATAAAATGACAGAATGTCTTCTATTGTTTTTTAGAATGGTCTATGGGAGAACAGGTCAACTGAAGATGAATCTGAAATGGAGTATTTGTGCTATCATAGTTATATGTAAGCTTCATGTTGTTATTTACAATATTGAGTAAACAGTAAATAAATTACTTGCTGAAAACAATCAGGCTGAGCTCCTTGTCATGTCCTCCACAGGTGCTGATCTGATCCAGGGATTATCGGTCCACTTCAAAAACCCAAAGCCATTCTATGTTGCTCTGGGCAGGACACTTGTACTGGAGGCAATCGTGGACAAGATTGGAGTAGAAAAGATCTTCATGGTGACGTGGGAGTGCAATACTAAGACAGGGGCAAGGAGACTGGCGACTTTCCCTGGCAAAACACAAGACCCTCGGATTAGTATGGAGAGGGAGGGGGCTATTCTGAAAATCTCTGATATTAAAGAGTCTGACTTTGGAAGCTATACCATCACAGTCACAGACCAAGATGGGACACAAACATTTAAGGAAAAACAAGTTATTAAAAGTGGTAAGTCAAATATAATCATTCTTTGGGGTTTGTTTCGTTCTGCATGCTTGTTGTATGAAGTTTGAAAAACTGGTTTGGTAGCAGCAGGGTTTCCACCACATCAAACACAAAGGCTTACTGACATATTCGAAATGCCTAAAGCTGTGTTCTTGGTGTCTGTTCATGAATATTTTACCATTAGGATGCATTCATAAGATGCAACACACTGATGCAGTAATATTTCTGGCTCACAAGCAACACAGGCTGCTTTGTGGCAGAGGAATGCCACAGTGACTAGTCTACCGTACATCGTTTGCATGGCAAATACCGGTCATTGGCCCGTGACATCTGATGGAGATAATGTGACCAATGGAAACCTATGCCACCAAATATATCACCATCCATCACATTTCTTACCTTTTTTCTTCAGTTTTTCTCTTATATTTTTAGACAAGAGGGGGTGTAGCGAAGGGAGAGAACAGTGACCCCACCCAGTCTCAGACCTGGGTCTCTGAGGTGCTAAACGTGCAACTTGACTGCAACGCCAAAGAGCCAGGCTCATTGGTATGGCAGTCAGAGCGCATACTCAACCGTAGTGACGGTACTCCGTCACGGGGGGCAAAACTCAAATCTGGCCTAGGGCACAAAAACAGGCTAGAACCGGCACTGGTCCAATGTGTCCATTAGCTTGTAATAGTTTGCAAATCCATATGTCAAAGGTGAGGCTATAGTAAGCAGGTATTTCCTCTGTGGCATGGAATAGCTAGTGATAGAGTAGACTACATTCCTCTTGTTCTATGATTAAACAGAACAGAATAGCTGTGTTCAACAGCTTCTGCTTTATCATTAGCCTATAGTTTAAAAACATCTCATCCATCTCTCATTGCCATACATACCATCTCCCTCCCTCCCTCCCACACACACACACACACACCCACACACACACACAACCACCAACAATAGAGCATCCGGACACTTCAGTTATTCTCCTGTGTGGCCAGTCTGAAGAGAGAGCTCACTGGGACAGTCCTGTGTTCACATGGCTGATTGACGGGGTGGAACTGACCAATCAAACGGCCAACATGTCTGATGGAGGAAGCAGACTCCACCTACAGGAAGTGAAGGGTCGGAACTACACCTGCATCAGTGACAGCAGCCTGGGGACCAGCGTGGCTCACTTCATCATACCAGGTAAGGGAAGCAGACCAAAGATGGCCAATAGCAGTGGTAGTGGAGAAAGGGTAAAATCAATGTTGAAAATTATCTTGTTTTGTAACCAGCTGGTCAGAAGGCAATTATTACTTTTCGCGCACCGTAGACAGAGTTGGCCAAAAGGCAGCTAGCACTAACAGAATGGGGCATGTCAAAATGAAACCTAATTGATTCGGTTTTGTTTTGACATGCCCCATTCTGGTGCCATTAGCTGCCATTTTGCTCTTAGTCTGCGCTGCACGGGTGGCTATCAATAGCAGCACTGTTGTTGATGTGTTGATTTACTCCAGATAATTCCTTTAACCTAGTCTTTTTTATGTATTTATTTATTTATTTTGTGTGTGTGTTGTCTTTGCAGTCCAAGAGTCCACAGAGTGTAACCAGGCTGGATGCTGCACTGGTCTGATTGTCACTGTGGTTGCCTTGGTCATTGCTTTGCTTGTAGGAGTACTTTGGCTCTGTAAAGTCAGGTACTAAACTCCAACAACCCTAACAGATTGTTCATTCTAGTAACTTTCTCATTTCATAAATGAATGACTATTTATTTACTACATAGCTGATCTGTTTGCTTTCTTTTTTCAGCTGCATTTTTGCTGTTATTGTTATTTTGTGGCCTGTGTTGGATGTATTCTCTTTACTAATATGATATCATTTCTTTCAGGAAAAATCAACAGCCCGTTATATAGTTCACCAAGTGTCAGAAGTTAACTACCTCAAGCATTGGCCACTATTGCTCTAACTGCTCCCATTCATTTGGGATGGGTCAAGTGGAGACATGAATGGACAGATGTAGACTTGAAGTCAGAAGAGTACTTTATTGTCCTTTAGAAGCTTGGAGCAGTGGGCAGCCCCTAATCCATGATTAGGGGATTAGGTAACTTGCTCAAGGACACCATGTACGTGGATTTTGGACATACGAATGGGCTGGACAACCAGCTCCCTCACCCCCTTCTTCACACCAGCCGGGAATTGAAACAGCCACCCTGATGGGTACACCACTGAGGCCCAGGTGTCCTTTTAACTGAATTATTGTTGTATGTAAAATACGGAAATGTTATTTATGGAAACAATGTTATAAAACAATGTTATGCCTTGTTTTAGTATTTGTTCCACTGTCAGAGATAGCAGCCAAAAGGACCATTATATTTTCACACATCAGCAGCAGTTCACCACCATTTCAGTAGGACTACATTTAAAACCCTTTGTTTACTAAAATTCTCCCGCCTGCATATTGGGTCACTGGAGGACTATACAGTAGAAATATTTACTGTCCACGTTGGAGAAATTAATGTTTGGCCCCATAAAACTTCCCAGACTGACATATCTTTTATTGTAATGTTATTTATGTACATGCATGTATATATGCATGTGTGTGTGTATATATATGTATTTATGTATGTACACTGTAAAAAAGAATTTGTAATGGCTACTTGAGTTAAGTAAATATGACTTCTTTTTAGATGTAAAGCAATTGAAACTTGAAAAAGTCATATTGAGTCATATTTAACTCATTTGAGGCAACGAGTTTCCACACATTTTTCAAGTAACCATTACAACTCTTTTTTACAGTGTATGGTGTGTGTATCTTTGTATGTATATGGTGAGTGAATTGAATGTATGTATTTATGATTTGTGCATCTGTGTAGATTCCCAGTGCCCATCATAACCCTCTACTCCCCCTGCTGGTCACTCTGGGCACAAGACCAAATAATTAAAGGTACACTGTAAAAATGAATTTGTAATGGTTACTTGAAAAATGTGTGGAAACTCATTGCCTCAAATGAGTTAAGTAAATATGACTCTTCTTTTTCAAGTTTAAATTGCTTTACATCTAAAAAGAAGAGTCATATTTACTTACGGTAACTCATTTGGAGTCTTAAGTCATTTGAGGCAACAAGTTCCCACACATTTTTCAAGTAACCATTAGAAATTCTTTTTTACAGTGTATGATCATGATGAACTTTTATTATTATTATTTATTTTATTTTAATAGCTTTTAATTATTCATTTTTAATTTTCTTAGTCTAGTCTTAACCCTAAGTGCTCTAGGGGAGACTGGCCCTGAAGTAATAGATAGCTGATGTAAGCCACTTTGGATAAAAGCATCTGCTAAATGTATAGGCTTCTGTATACATGAAAGTTCCAACACAAGCACTGTAATGTGGAGAACATACGCTTTGTTAAATGAAGTTTTACTCCTTTAGAACCTCCTGATTGTTACCATAATCGACAAAACACATTCCAGCTCTATCTCCACAGTTCAATGATTGGGGGGGGTCATAGCCAGAACCTCCAAAGACAAAAATATCACTTTGGGTACTGAATTTCCTGATATTGTGAAAAATAATTGCAATACCGAGTTGAGGTCGACTCCCATTTATAAAGCAGGAACATTTTATTTTAAAGAAAACACCCCTATTTTGGACCTACCATTTTTTATGACTCTGGCGCAAGATCAGAGAAACAACATCAATTTGATCATTCAATCTCAAGCGTTGACGTTGAGTGACAAAATGTCAGGTAATGCCAGGTTCCTAGTGCAAATTAGCTCTTAAATAGGGAACCAAAGTCACAGAACAGTCTGCTATCCATACAAACTGAAATTCAAAACTTTGTCATCACTTAGTCATAAGTTTTCTCCTTTTCTTAGCCTGGCCAGTGGTCTCTTAGCAGGCAAATCACAAATCGAGAATCTCATACGCCTCTACTTAAAGCAATATACCGGAGTAAGTTTAAGCATAGTCCTGCTGCACGAGCCTTCTAACAGCAATATATTTCGCATGAAATGAACGTTTTTCGAACAGCACAGACCTAACGCGAACGCGAAACACTTTACATTGAGTCAATGTAACCTCAGATCTTACTTTCGGTTTGCAACAGTCAGGTCCCATTGATTCAGTGTAAAGTGCCTGTTCGCTTCTGTGTTGTTCCACTCGCTAACTAGCGCATTTAGCAAGCTCTTTCAACAGGGCTATGCTTGAATTCACTCTGGTACTCTCCTTTAATGTTAAATGGTCTAGCAATGCGCATTTCACTGACCAGCGCGGATTGATATGATAGTGGACCATGATGGTCAGGAGCAGTACCCCCCCCCCCCCCAAATTATGGTGGGGTAATTCGCACTCTGATTACAGGGAGCAAACAGGTACATGTACAGGATGGGTAACAAATGGAGGGAAACACTTAATTTGGCCACTGGTAAACCTAATGCAATAACCAGTATTTTAAAAGTGAACCTAATTTATGTGGATTTGCCACAGGTAAGAGAGAATGACAGAAAGTGAGTGGCAGAAAGAGATGGGCAAGAGACGGACCTCAGGTCAGACCCGAACCCGGGTCCCTGGACTCACAGCACAAGGTGCCAGCCCACCAAGCCATGGCACCCCCTTCACCTTCACATATGACTAGGCATTCAAAGCACAATCATGAATTCCATAATGCTTAACAACAGCCTCTGCCCATGGCACTCCACCGCCCAACACCAATATGTTATGTTATCTTGGCTCAAGGTTGGTGATGTTTGGGCGCAATATCGTGGCTTCCGTTTCTCACTGTCAGCTGAATTTGGCCCACACAGATCAGTGTTGGAGAAAACAAAACTCCAGTCAGTCAGTACTGAGTCAGTACGCGGCATTTGCATGGCTTACATCCCTCTGGAAAACACTGTGGCCGTTTCTCAATACAAAGAACGGAAAAGAATGGACTTTCTTACTTGCGAGTTGAAACTTGAGAAGTTTTCGAAAGAGTACAAGCTTCCAAGAATGTGAGGACAGTGCACTGAATCTGCAGTTTGAGATGTTGGGGCTCTAGTCACGTTAGCTATGAAAGCAACAGGGGGAAGCTGTCTGCGCTTGCCCCAAAACATGTTGCTATGTCAGCCATGGTTGGTGAATGACAAGCTAACAGTGGTACAAACATCGTAACTCCCATGTGTACAGACTTAAAGTGTTGCTCCGGAGTGATTTCAAGCATAGCCCTGTTGAATGAGCCTGCTAAATGCAAAAGATAGCGGAACAAAAGAAATTGGAACAATAGAGACGAAATGTGAATGCAAAAGCAAACAAGTTTTTTATATTCAGTCAATGGAACATACAACATTCGAAACTGAATTTTTTTCGCTTTTGTATTCATGTTCGGTCTATGCTGTTCCAAATTCTTTTATTCCACTCGCTATCTAGTGTCGTTAGAAGGCTCGTGCAACAGGGCTATGCTTGAAATCATTCCGGAGCATTTCTTGCCTGATTTTTGAATAGTTAAAGAGTTATAAGCCCCAAATTTATTAGTTAAAGACAGAAATGGTAAGTCCTTGCATTAAACTCTGCCATACATGTATTTCCATTAGCATTTTGGAATGGGGGCTGGGGTGCCTAAGTGAATTGAGAAAACATCTGGGAATTCTATGTGCACTCTTGAATTGGAACAAGGTCAACACTAAAGGACATATGCAGACAGCTGGAAATGATGAGATCTCGCCGTTTATGGGTTTCCAATATATATATATATAAACGATCTACCACCCCCCCCCCCCCCCTCCGCTTTTGTTTTATACGGTTTTTTTTGTAACTGTAACAGTACCTACGGAAAAGCACTGTTGTGTTGTGCTGTTTTATGATGTTTCACAAGAACGCAAGTTCAAAGTACAGATATTGAGAAACAGCTTGTTATTGGTTAAGTATTTCCAGTTTATGGCTGTGTGTATGGGTGTGCGTGTGGGAGCATGTGTGGATTTGTTTAGGGTCCTTTCATTGTATGCTGACAACAGTTTAGAACAGTTTGGACATGTGACGTAGGTTGACAGGTACAAGATCATGGGAAGTTGGTACAAAAATATACTCCCCTTAATTATGTACCAGAGTGCGTTTAAAATTTCTCTGTATGTACCAATATGGTACCATTAAGGATCTGTCCTGTACCTTTAGAGGTACAAATAATTGAAAAGAACAATTTTGTACTTATAGGTATAAAATAGTACCCTCTGTGTACCTCTATTTCTCTGTGTGAGAGATCTCGCCGGTATATGGGTTTCCTATATAAACAATCTACCCCCGCCCTTCTGCTTTTGTTTTATACGTTTTGAAACTGTAACAGTACCTGCAGAAAAGCACTGTTTTATGATGTTTCACAAGTCCACAAGAACGCAAGTTCAAAGTACAGATATTTAGAAACAGCTTGTTATTGGTCAAGTATTTCCAGTTTATGGGTGTGCGTGTGGGAGTTTGTGTGGATTTGTTTAGGGTCCTTTCATTGTATGCTGACAACAGTTAAGAACAGTTTGGACTTCCACTACAAGGACTGGATGAAAGACATTTAGCCATGTTTTACTGTAAGAAGGTGACTTGGTTAGCAGTATAAGGTAAGTAAGCAAGCCTCAATAATTTGTAATAAATTTTATACATTTTGAAGCAAACCTTCCTTTGAGATGTTTACCAAACTGTGCCAGTAATTAAGGATATTCTGTTGACTATGTCATACAGTCTGGCCCAACGCAATTGAAATAGGTTTCCGTGTGGATATAACGTATTCCCTCGCCTGGCTCTCACGCCCACAACTTTCGCTTTTAGTATTAACAGATTTCTCGCAAGTTCTGATCTATTTTGACATCGTAGTGGCAATAAATCCTCAAGATCATGGATGCTAATGTCATGTACCAATTTTGTGAATGAAAGTGGGGGAGAGAATAACAAACGTGCCCCTATCCTGTAGGACTACAACATTTTGAGACATTGCTCTAAACTGTGCTGATTGGCTAAACCGTAGAGTAACCGAGGGAAAGGCAGCAAGGGTGGTTTGGTCCAGACTACGTGCGGAGATAAAATGTTTAGCGGAGGTACGTAGGATGGCATCGCCAGGCTAGGATATTCTGGGAGCAGATTTGCCATATTTTTGCTCAGATAAGAAAAGAAAAAGAAATGGGTCACTATCCCAGGCCACCACCTCCAGACACGTCTTTCATTGGGTAATCCAAAATATGAATGAACTGTAATGATTTTGAGCCTTATCAGCTCTGCTCTCAACTTCTAACCTACATGCATGTGGTGAATGTACAGCAATTTATAGCTCTGATGGCTTCTCATAACTCCTGTTATTTTTTTATGTATTTTATTACCTCCGCCAAGAAGGTTATGTTTTCGGTCGCGCTGGTTTGTCTGGTTTGTCTTGGATGAAATTTTCGGGCAATGTGGATATTGGGACAAGCAAGAACGTCGATTTTGGTGGTGATCGGTGATCCAGATGATCTGGAATTAATATTGTGACCACATTGCCTTGGCGGAGGTCTGCGCTCTCTGAGCGCTTTTCTAGTTTTTTTTTTTAAGTTTTCAGATGACATAATGTAGGCTACAGTAACAGTAAAGACACATTAGACAAACACAACAGACAGATGTACGTAGACCAGAACAAGAGAAAGAAAAATGAATATGAAGTTATAACTATATATGTCTATTCTATTATAACTAGAATAACTATGTCAGTCCATGTCAGAGTCTCTGACGAAGACAGAAATATATCAAAACGTTGGTCAATTTTGCACAAATAAAAAAGACTGCAACTTTTATCAGTGTGCTCCCGTCCTTCTCTCCTTCAATAACAACTTAAGTCCAGATGAGATGCACCTGATACTGCAGAACTAGCATTGATGCGTGGAGTGCCCTACTTAATAATGTGACTCATTACATTTTGTGACACTCATCGCATTTTGTCATCGCTGCAATTGAGTGGCCTAAGTGTTCCAGAGCACATAAGTACACCTCAACAGGCCCACAGCAAGCTTCCCAGCCTATATTTGGATTTGTTTTGTTGTCTGCTGATAAAAAAACAATACAGTGAGAGTATTACTGTTTTACCAGGTCAACTGAAGATGAATCTGAAATGGAGTACATGTTCTATCATAGTTTTATGTTATTATTTACAATATTGATTAGACCTAAATAAATTACTTACTGAAAACAATCAGGCTGATCCTTTAGCCTTTGTAATTTCATTCTCTATTTTTCTGTAAAGCACATTGAACTGCTCCTGTGTATGAAATGTGCTATATAAATAAACTTGCCTTGCCTTACTTTTGTTTCTTGTTTTTTTTTAGAATGGTCTATGGGAGAATTTACAGGTCAACTGAAGATGAATCTGACATGGAGTATTTTTACTATTATAGTTATATGTAAGTTTCATGTTGTCATTTACAATATTGAGTAAACAGTAAATTGCCTGCATATAACAATCAGGCTGATCTCCTTGTCATGTCCTCCTCAGGTGTGGATCTGATCCAAAGTTTATCGGTCCACTTCAAAAACCCAAAGCCCTTCTATGTCGCTCTGGGCAGGACACTTGTACTGGAGGCAATCGTGGAGAAGATGGATACAGAAAAGATCTCTATGGTTACGTGGTTGAGCTATACTAAGACAGGGGCAAGGAGACTGGCAACTTTCCCTGGCAAAACACAAGACCCTCGAATTAGTATGGAGAGGGAGGGGGCTACTCTAAAAATCTCTGATATTCAGGACTCTGAGTTTGGAATTTACACCATCATTGTCACGGCTCAAGATGGAACACAAACATTTAAGGAAAAACAAGTTATTAAAAGCGGTAAGTCATGTATAATCAATGTTGGGGGTTTGTTTTCGTTCTGCATCCTTGTTGTGAATATGACGTTTGAAAAACTGGTTTGGTAGCAGCAGGGTTTCACTACAACGTCAAACACAAAGGCTTACTGACATATTTGAAATGCCTAAAGCTGTGTTATTGGTGTCTGTTGATGAATAATTTACCTTTAGGATGCATTCATAAGATGCAACACACTGATGCAGTAGTATTTCTGGCTCACAAGCAACACAGTAAAATAAAATGGCTGCTTTGTGGCAGAGGAATGGCACAGTGATTAGTCTACATCTTTTGCATGGTGATTCATGGAACTGAACTTTTTTTTTTTTTTTTTTTTTGAACATTCAAATACCTGTCATTGGCCAGTGACATCTGATGGAGATCATGTGTTCAATGTGTTCATTAGCTTGTAATAGTTTGCAAATCGATAGCACAGGTGAGGCAACAGGTAGCAGTAAGCACGTATTTACTCTGTGGCATGGAATAGCTAGTAAGTAAAGTAGAGTAGATTCCTCTTGTTCTGTGTTTAAACTGGACAGCTGTGTTCAACAGCTCTGCTTTATCATTAGCCTAGTTTAAAAACATCTCATCCATCTCTCATTGCCATACATATACCATCTCCCTCCCTCCCTCCTTCCCTCCCACACACACACACACACACACACACACCATCAACAACAGAGCATCCGGACACTTCAGTTATTCTCCTGTGTGGCCAGTCTGAAGAGACAACTTCATGGGACAGTCCTGTGTTCAAATGGCTGATTGATGGGGTGGAACTGACCAATCAGACGGCCAACATGTCTGATGGAGGAAGCAGACTCCACCTACAGGAAGTAAAGGGCCGGAACTACACCTGCATCAGTGACAGCAGCCTGGGGACCAGCGTGGCTCATTTCATCATACCAGGTAAGGGTCGCAGACCAAAGATGGCCAATAGCAGTGGGAGTGGAGAAAGGGTATCTACAGTATATATTTGTGTTGTTTTTATTGTAAGTAAAATCAATGTTGAGAATGATTTTGTTTTGTAACCAGGTGGTCAGAAGGCAATTATAACTTTTCCATTTGATCAGTTCACACCTATTTGATCTACAGTATGTATTCATCTTAATTATTCTAGGTGCACTTTTTACATGCAGCACTGAACTGCTCTTTTTTTCCCACATGCACGTCAACATACCGGTTATATTGCTGATTATTTATAACTTCAGATCGATCAGTTTAACAATCCTATGCTATACAGTTCCATGAAGTGAGTAACATGCATTAAAGGTATTATCCGGAGTGTATCCAACAAGTAGCCCTGCTGTCTTATAGTGCTAAGTGCTATTGATAGCCACCTCAATGAACAAATTTCGTGCAACGTAGACAGAGTTGGCCAAAAGACAGCTAACACTTAGCCTGGCACGCCCTCCCCAGCTAGTTCACAGCCTATATTCACCTTTGGCCTGTATTCTGCTCGCTAAGAGGTTTCTGGCCAAGTCTGCTGTATAGTGCTACAGTGCTAACTGTGATAGACCACCTCTGTAATTGATCGAACTTTCGTTATTGCCAACGGTATGACAGTAGTGTGGCCAGATTAAGACAGCGTAACATCTTTAGCCGTGCTGCCACGTCTTTCCCAGTGAACGTATACACCTTTGCTCGTTTTCTGATCGCTTGGTCATGGCACAACTGCTGATCGCGCCGCAGCGATCATTTTTGAAATCTACCACAACAATCTGTGGAACTGCCCTCAGTTGGTCAGGAATCCACCATTCTAACTCTGAACGGCAGCTCCAACTGGCTCAATCAGTACCTGTGTCAATGTGAACATGCCCTTATCGGAACGTGCTATGAGGAAAGAGTGGTGTGATTTGTTTTTTAAGTCTTGCGAGAGCATGTTATCTAGAGCATTTTGCTATGCAAACATAGAGCCCAGTTTCCCAAATTTCTAAGGAATGGGGACTGAGCTGCGGGAACCATAGGGCTACTTTCGAGAAATTTTGTGAATAACAAGGGTCTTGACAAATGTCAGACCATAAGGCTGTGCGCAGAGGCTTTGAAAGTCATATGGCTAACTCCAAAGGCTAGCTAAGACTAACAGAATGGGGCATGTCAAAACGAAACCTAATTGATTTGGTTTTGTTTTGACATCCCCCATTCTGGTGCCATTGCTGCCATTTTGCTCTCAGTCTGCACTGCACAGGTGGCTATCAATAGCAGTTAGCACTGTTGTTGATGTGTTGATTTACTCCAGATAATTCCTTTAACCTAGTCTCTTTTTATGTATTTATTTATTTATTTTGTGTGTGTGTTGTCTTTGCAGAAGTCCAAGAGTCCACAGAGTGTAACCAGGCTGGATGCTGCACTGGTCTGATTGTCACTGTGGTTGCCTTGGTCATTGCTTTGCTTGTAGGAGTACTTTGGCTCTGTAAAGTCAGGTACTAAACTCCAACAACCCTAACAGATTGTTCATTCTAGTTACTTTCTCATTTCATAAATGAATGACTATTTATTTACTACATAGCTGATCTGTTTGCTTTCTTTTTTCAGCTGCATTTTTGCTGTTATTGTTATTTTGTGGCCTGTGTTGGATGTATTCTTTTTACTAATATGATATCATTTCTTTCAGGAAAAATCAACAGCCCGGTTATATAGTTCACCAAGTGTCAGAAGTTAACTACCTCAAGCATTGGCCACTATTGCTCTAACTGCTCCCATTCATTTGGGATGGGTCAAGTGGAGACATGAATGGACAGATGTAGGCTTGAAGTCAGAAGAGTACTTAATTGTCCTTAAGAAGCTTGGAGCAGTGGGCAGCCCCTAATCCAACCGTCAGGGAGCAGTTTGGGAGTTAGGTACCTTGCTCAAGGACACCATGTACTGTACGTGGATTTCAGACATAGGAAGGTGCTGGACAACCAGTTCCCTCACCCCCTTCTTCACACCAGCCGGGAATTGAACCAGCCACCTGGTCCAAAACCCTGACTGTTAAGGCCGATTCAGACTGAAGACCTGCGACGAGATGAGAGTAGTTGCGGCGGTGTGAATCAATCGTCACAGGTTATTGCAGACAGTTGCAAGCCGTCGCAGCCTGTCTCGTCGCGGATCTTTGGTCTGTAGGCACCTTTACACCACTGAGGCCCAGGTGTCCTTTTAATTGAATTATTTTTGTATGTCAAATGTAAGGAAATGTTATTTATGGAAATAATATTATAAAAAAATGTATGCCTTGTTTTTAATATTTATTCCACTGTCAGACATAGCAGCCAAAAGGACCAAGACATTTTCACACATTAGCAGCAGTTCACCACCATTTCAGTAGGTTTAAAACCTTGTGTTTACTTAGATTCCCCATCTGCATATTGGTCACTGGAGGGCTGTATTTAGAATAGAAATATTTACTGTCCATTAATGTTTGGCCCCATAAAACATAAAAACCTAAGAATGAAATTACTTTTTACGGTATTGTACTGTTTTTCATTTATGTACATGTATGTATGCATGTCTGCAGGAACGTAGGTACTGTGTGTATATATATATATATGTGTGTGTATGTATGTATTTATGGTGTGTGCATCTGTGGAGTATATTCCACCCTGCTGAGAGAGTCCCTGTGCCCATCACAACCCTCTACTCCCCCCTGCTGGTCACGCTGGTCACAAGACCAAATATTAAAGGCAGATCCTGATGAACTTTTATTATTATTATTTATTTTATTTGAATAACTTGTTTGTTTATTTTTACTTTTCTAGTCTAGTCTTAACCCTAAGTTGCTCTAGAGGAGACTGGCCCTGAAGTAAGTAATAGTTGACAAATGTGACTCACTTTGGATAAAAGCATCTACTAGCCTAAATGCATAACCTATGAAAATTCCACCACAAGATATGTAATGTGGACAACTTCACCTTCACTTTTAAGTCACATCTGACTGGGCATTCAAAGCACAATCTTGAACTCCATAATGCTTAACAACAGAAATGTTGATTTCCTGCACGTCTTCAATAAATCACATTTTTGTTTGCTTTTATAATGCAATTGCCTGCGTTATATTAATGATCAGAAACATTCTCAAAAGCTGCAGGTAAGTAAAAAACAACTTCGATCAACATGTGCACAAGACACTTTTGAAATTGCTGCTTCCTGTTGATGTCCACTAGGTGGTGCCAATACTCACCACCTAGCCTCTGGCCTCTGCACACAATGGCATAAGACTACGACCAAGAGCAATGAACAAGGTCACAAAGCAGACTCAAACGACCACTTTCTTTGGCTAAGCCCAGACAATGACTCTCTACAAACAAACAGTGTTGTGATTGGTCCTATGAAACCTAAACAAGCACAACAATACATACTGAAGCCCTATCTATGGCTTGTGAAAGCTACATTATTTGCTACCACTATGGTACATCTAAATGTCACTACTACACAATGCTAGGGTACTGCCCATCAATCATTTGTGTATCCAATCAAAATGATTGAACAATATGTCTATCAAACTCAACTCCTATCTGTCCCTCCTCCCTTCCCCATCTGCACCATACACAGCACTCGTCCTGTACTCTGGAGGCGGGGCATCAGGGGGAGTCTGAAGGAAATGTGTATTTGCTCTAACGTTTATCCATGATCTCCTACCTCAACTTTAACTGCAGGGGGTTGGCAGAGCAATCGTGAGGACAGCAGGTTTCAGAGAAAAACGTTATGCTATAAGACATCAATCCCTCTAACTGCAGTTTTCAGAAAGTGTAAAAGGAGTATCTATACTCATGAGCCTATTGAATACAGTATAAAATGTTATGTATGATGCTTTATAGAATGATTGACACAAGTGGCTATAACGATGAATGCAACTACAATGGATTAGATACAGACTTCATGTAAAGTGTTAATGAAATCTAGTGTGAAAATAATGTAAAGAGTCTTATGAATAAGTGGCATCCTTACATTTACAGTAGACAACAACATAAATATTGGGTGAGAATACGACAGACCCTGTGGTTGTAACAAATGGAGGCACGTTGCGTCCTGCCTGGCACGTGGACATGACAAGCTTAGAAAAAATGTCAGCCTACACCAGGAACACTGTGCAGGCAAGCAAGCCGGCTTTGCCCGCCACACCTAAACCATAATTATTTTCTATAGCTATTCAGAGAGAGTAGAGACAACAAAGAAGCGCCTCTCGGCAAGATCATTCTCCCTGAGAAATGGTCAGAGGAAGAACCCAGACGGTCAACTGAAAATGAATATAAAATGGAGCATTTGCTCTATCATGGTTATATGTAAGTTTCATTATATTATTTACAATATAGAGTAAACAGTAAATAAATTACTTGCTGGTCAACATCAATCAGGCTGAGCCCCTTGTCATGTCCTCCACAGGTGTAGATCTGATCCAGGGTTTATCGGTAAACTTTAAAAACCCAAAGCCATTCTATGTCGCTCTGGGCAGGACACTTGTACTGGAGGCAATCGTGGAGAAGATTGCTGCTGAAAAGGTTTCTATGGTGACTTGGGAGTGCAATACTAAGACAGGGGCAAGGACACTGGCGACTTTCCCTGGCAAAACACAAGACCCTCGAATCAGCATGGAGAGGGAGGGGGCTACTCTAAAAATCTCTGATATTCAGGAGTCTGACATTGGAAGCTATACCATCACAGTCACAGACCAAGATGGGACAAAAACTTTTCAAGGAAAAACAAGTCATTACAAGCGGTAAGTCAAAAATAGCCTGTTGTTGATCTGGGGTTGTTTTTGCTCTAGAGGATGTGAAAAATGTAAAAATGACATCTTAAGAACTGGTTTGGTAGCAGCATGTTAGCTCTCTGAAGCTTTTAGCTGGGAAGCTGGTTAAACAACTCGTGTAACACAAACGCTGATATATATCAAATGCCACTGCGAATGAACCTAAAGAACTGGTTTATTCTTATACGTTTCCAATTTACAAATACTTTACTACCATGAAAATGCATCAAAGTCCACAAACCTAAATGCTTACTCAACATAGCAGTTCTCCATCTATTGGCTGAACAGTTTGAAAGAGAAGGGACTTTTTAATAACAATCTGTCTCACTCTAATCTTAGCATGCAATCAAGGAACTGAGTGTTTGCCTGACCTGTCCTGTCGAATGAAGATGATGTGTTCTGTCTGTTTCCATTCAATGTGTGCAGTTGGCTGTTAAGTTAGGTTGCCTGCAATTCCAGTTCTGAGTTCTGGATCCATTCTGCTCTGTGGAGACATGCAGAAACTACAGACATGCTTTAATAGCTTCCGCTTTGGCAGTTGTTTAAAAACAGTCCAAGACAAATTGTACCTGCAGGCCTACTACACAAAAGAGCTGTCAAACTTGTGATTTATTTACTTCTACTTTATTTGTCACTGCTTTCCATGTGTCTCCCTCCACAAGAAAAGCCTCCGGAAGCTTCAGTTACTCTCCTGTGTATCCAGTCTGGAGAGAGAGCTCACTGGGACAGTCCTGTGTTCACATGGCTGATTGACGGCGTGGAACTGACCAATCAGACGGCCAACATGTCTGATGGAGGAAGCAGACTCCACCTACAGGAAGTAAAGGGCCGGAACTACACCTGCATCAGTGATAGCAGCCTGGGGACCAGCGTGGCTCATTTCATCATACCAGGTAAGGGTAGGAGACATGTGGGGTATTCCAAGAAGTTGGCTAAATGGTAAACCTGTGTTAAGCTTGAGGTAGCCGTAAATCTGATAATACAAGAGCCTGTGTCTTCATTTTCTTAACTATTCAAAGCCATCAGGTTCCTCTACTAGCAGGTTTATCACTCTATCTAGGTTAACTATGCCAGGTTTACCACTAAACCACCATGTTGGAGTACCCCCCAGGAGTGAGTGACAATATCAAAAGATCCAGAACGACAAGGCGTTTTAGAGAGGAGCTGCGGTATTGTGAATCAAATGTTGCATGCAGTTGCAAACAGTTTCAAGCCATCATTGTAGATGTCAAATCGCAGTTTTGATTTTCATGTGAAATCGCAGTATCAGAGTATACATGCATGTATGTATGTATGTATGTATGTATAATCTGATCACAATAGACAATAGACCTCAATATGGGTGGAGCCAGTGTTGTCTTTCAAATTGCCTCTGTACGTAATAGGATAGTGAGCCAGCCAATCAGAGCCCAAAGACTCTCTACAAACGTAATAAAGAGTTGTGATTGGTTTTACATGGGGGGAATCGGACCAATCATAAGACCTATGGCTGCTTGGCCAAGCAAAATTATTTGCTACCATGAGGCTACGTCTACTGTAGGCCTACTTTCTACTGTAGATTTCTAGCCTAGCTATGCTGTCATCTTTGACTGGTGAATTTTCTCGTTCTTACATATCTTGCCACAGCTGCCGTGGACACTCGCTGACGTTATTGCATTTCACTGGGTCATTAGTCCTGTGTCTGTCAGTCTGGGAAGCTTCCCTGTGGTATCTTAAAAAATCTTAAATGTATTAATTCAGATAAACTTATCAATTGTATGCATTTGTACAGTAAAGTTCTAACATGCATAAATATTCCAACCATGTTTCTGGTTGTTGGTGACATTTTAGCTGTCCTTACAAAATGCATAATTTCTAACTCCTACTGGAGATTCCACAGAGTATGGCCTGACTTCCTGCTGTGCTGTCCTGATTGCTATTGGAGTTCTCTTGGTCATTGGGCTTGTAGGAATACTTTTGTTCTGGTAAGATCACAACACATTCCAGCACTGCAACATCATCTGTGTGTATCAAAACAAGTTCAAAAGTATTAATGTAACTCTATTTCTTCTAGGCATCGGAATCAGAAGCTCCGCTGTTCTCCACCAGGAGGCGCAAATTCACCATTATAAAGCACTAGCTGCCCAATCCAGCGTTTCCCATACGTAGACCAATGTGTGACACAGCGCCACAGAATGCTTCTTATAGCTTTAAAATTGTCAAGCAAGTGACTCTGAACAACAATAGATACGCTTTTAGGTGTTAATGTGGCAGCTCAGAAAGTGTGTTTTTGAACGCCACACAGATAATGGATAGGCGGAGCAAGATGGTTTGTGGTACTGTAGTTCATGTCTATGGGAGATGGGGATCAACTATGTCTAGCCTGACATAGGCCGCCCATAATACGAATGTTCATATGTATGATGGTCTGGGCACTGTTCGCTGGGGCATTTACATCGTTAGAGAGTCTACCGGCCAATAATGATTGGTTGAGCTGTCCAATCGTTTCAAACCAGAAGTGAATGCCCTCCCCCCCGCACTATAATCGCGTCAGGTTAAAGAACCTCCAGACCATGAATACGGATGAACAGCAGTATTATGGTCGGGCTATGTCAGGCTACGCTCAGTCACCCTCAATCTGAATTCTGCTCCATAGATGGAAAAGCTCAATAAAGTCAGACCAAAGATCAGGGAATAACCCTCTCTGGTCAGATGGCACATATTCCATTTCTCTCCTTTATTGTTGCATTTTTGTACCCCATGTGTGTTGATATACTGTATGATTTTGACTTGATGTAAAAACCTAAATTAAAGTTGATTTTTCTCCGGAGTGGAGAGTCATAGCATGGTCCTTACCGTCTGTGACTATGTTTCTATCCGTCATACAGCCTGGAACACTATAATAGGAATTTGCATCCGTAATGGGCAGAAGCTTATTTTGAGGTTTAAAATCATTGGAGTTCCCTTAACCAATTAGCAACCTTTGGAAATTATTTATGGTGTGCGCCATAGTTTTCAGGCTCTCACCTGACTCTCACGCTTACCACTTACGCTTTAAGTAGAATAAACGGACCGCTGGCTAGTTTCTCTGTTTTGATATCGTAGTGGCAAAGAGTCTAAATCATGGATCATGGACGATTTTGTAAAGGTCATTTGAAAGTAGGGGGTAGAATAACAAACTTTGAACATTTATTTGAAAACCTGATGTTGTAGGTAAACTTGCGTGCTAAAGTTTAGTTATTGACTACACCCCTCTGTGAACGGTTTTCATGTGCCACAAGCTTCGCTTGGATCACAAAGTTTCAGATCGCACTACAAGCTTTTCTGGACTACAAGCAACACGGCAGGCGAGTTCTACATCACCACTCTTGACTGTTGGCTGACTGGTCAGTTCAACTTGAAAAAGTCTAATGTGGGTTGGGCCAGACTAGATACAAGACCAAAATAAAATTTGGGCAGAACGGAAGTATGTAGGATTGTAGCCAGGCCATTGCCTTCCTACGTATTTCCGCTCAATTTTCATATCCAGCCTAGCCTGGGAGTTCCCATGCTCCTTTGAGCGCTTATTTCATTTCACTCTGCAAAGCAGCGTGGTGACCATGGCCGTTTTTCTCACTTACTTTCGGTATCCAATCACAGAAAAAAAGGGACTAGTACGGCCCTCGATTGCATTTTACGTCACGTGGTGGCTAGTATTGGCTCTGAGCTATGTAGGCTACATACGCTGTAGGCATTCGTAGCGCCCAATAAACGGCTCTGGACAATCGTTAACGATGCTTCCGCTACGAGAGATGTAATAGGTAGGTCTCCAGACTAAATATAATTTGTGATTTTTAGTTTGGCATTCGCCAGGCTACTTCTTTGCATCAATCACATCAAACTTGAGCCAATCAGCCGGCAGAACACAGGAGTTGTGAGAGATGACGTCTGGTTTATCCTGTAGCCTAGAGTAGGCCTACCTTAGGCCTACTTCACGACTGAGTTGCTGCACAATAGATAGGCCTACAGATGGCAAGTCTGACCAAGCCCACAAATATAGCTCCGCCATGGGGGAAAAAGTGAAAAATAGTACCCCCGTGGGGGAAACAACAGGTTCACACAGAGGGGAAGTCAATGAGATGCTAACCTAGAAATTACACTGAGCACCATCCAAAAGGGCCTTGACACATTTTTGAGGGCAATGCCTTCAGGTAGTAATGATGTTCAGATGGTCCGATGTGAATTCTGAACTTGATACCCCTCCAAACTCCAAAATATCTAATATGGACTTTTTCAGTTTTACTAAGCTATCTAATATTGTTAAGCAACTTTCTCTACCTTGTCCATTCACCACAATGTTAATCTGTTTTCCCCCACGATGACCACCCTCGCATTTTGGGGACATTAACCGTAAAAATCTGTAAAAATGTTTCCAAATGTTCCCAAGCCAAGAATCTATTTCTTCATTTAATTTTGTTAGAACATAGTTTGCTTAATTACACACCCACTTTATTGCTGCAAATTAGCTTTCATTTAGCGCCAGCTCTTGTCGCCATGGTTTCACTTTCACCAAGGAGGGTCACAAAGATCTTCGCTTTAATTTTCCCAATCGGAGCTGTGAAGCCACCTGGAAGCCACACAGAGGGGAAACATTAAGCTGTTCTTCAACTGTGCAAATACCTTCACGAAGAATGTTTTCTAACAGGTAGGCCTACTAGATAGCATGGTGACTTTGAAACAATGTTTATTTTCCACCAAAACCTATGGTTGACATCGAAATCTCAACGGTAGGTCAACATTGCATCGATCAACATCATAGGCTACTCCTGAGAATAAAGTGGCAGTAGGTGATCATTGATAAAGTGACTGAAATGGTATTGTGATCCTCCTGGACACGGTTTAACAGGGTGAACTTCCCGTACTTTTTTTTGCTAACACACGGGGCTAGGCAAGAACGAGTTGCTGTGCCTGTTTTAGCCCCAACTCACGCTTTTGGAACGCCACTGTCTCTCACAAAATTTAATTCTCTCAGACAATAGATACAGACGGCAAGTCCGGGCACGCCCATAAAATCAGCTCCTCGTGTCCCCCATGTGGGGGAAAACAAACCCTAAATTAGTGAAGGAGTCAATGGCATGCTAAGCTAGAAGTTACACTGAGCACCATCTACAAGGAGCCTGACACATTTTTGAGGGCAATGCCTGAAGGTAGTAATGATGGTCAGATGGTCCGATGTGAATTCTGAACTTGACACCCCTCAAAACGCGATACTGATGACAATTTAGATTTTGTTTGTTAGCTTCATTAGCTTGCTAACTAGCCAACTTCATTGATCACCACAGTAAATGTAGCTAACTTTAGCTTGCTTAACTGAGCTAATCAGACTTGTGATTGAAAGTTGCTTTACTTTTGACAGGAGCAGAGACAGCTCATGACATTTCTGTTAGTGTAACTGCAATAAACAAATGATGGAGAAATTATTTTAGTCAAAACACAAGTAGGCAAACAGGTCATGATTAGACAAAACATCTAATATGGAATTTGTTCAATTTTACTTAGCGATCTTTTATTGATAAGCTTTCTACCTTGTCTCATTCACCATAATGTTAATTCCTCTGTTATCTCACGCTGACTCCACGCATGTTAACCGTACTTGCCGTCTCGGCAAGTGGTTAACTCCCCAAAGTGCGAGTGGAGTCAGCGGGGATAACAGAGGCAATTTACTTATGGTGAATGGACAAGGTAGAGAAAGTTGCTTATCAAAAGATCGCTTAGTAAATTGAACAAATTCCATATTAGATGTTTTGTGTGAGCCTGCTCTTCCCCCAGATGGGACTATTTTTCTCAATTCCCCCACAGCGGAGCTATATTTGTGGGCGTGGTCAGACTTGCCGTCTGTATCTATCTCATTCTCGCACCTGCGCACACGCATGCACGCACGCACACCTCAACTCCACCCCTTAATTCCCCTAAAAGGCACACCAACAAAACATACTTTAATATCACATAAACTTCCAGGTTATTACACTATTGAAAGTTTGTTATAATCATTTGAAAGAATATTGAAACCCTGTCTGTATGTTGAAAAAAATAACATATTTATAACAAAAGTGAGTAGCCTACACCCAGTTTCCAACTATTCTGTCATAACATTTCATGGGACAACAGAACAACAGAAATGAAACTTGAAATGAATGAAAATGATACTTAAAAATGAAACTTAATGATACAGATTTACTTGTAGTCGTAGTAGGCCTCCAGTCACATGGGCTTGCAATTCACCAGAACTGCACAGGTTTGTAGACTACTGCAGTCCTCTCCCACTCCAGAATAACTTTATACATAAATAAGTTTAGGAAATAAAGCTCCTGCTTTAGAAAAAAAAGGAGAGGACAGTTTCATAACATGAAAAACACTCACTGGAGCACAAAACTTGCCTGACATAGCCCGCCCATGATGCTGCTGTTCATTCGTATTCATGGTCTGGAGATTCTTTAACCTGACGCGATTATTCTGCGGGGGGGGGAGGGCATTCACTTCTGGTTTGAAACGATTGGACAGCTCGTCTAATCAGCTTCGCTTATTGGCCGGTAGACTCTCTACCGATGTAAACACGCCCCGTCCCCAGACCATGGATACGGATGAACATTCGTATTATGGGCGGGCTATGTCAGGCTGGCACAAAACTACCAGTAGCATTGTTGTGTCTACACAGACTCCCAAGCCAAAGCCTGCATTAGATGATCCGACTGTGGATTGCCATTATGATCATGTCAGTTAACAGTAAGTCCTGTTATCATTGTAGAAATAAAGCCTTTTAATATACCCTTATAAGTTACAATCTTAATATTTGCAACCTGTTACTCATGGGCAGTGGTTAAAGTGGGATTTGGCAGGAGGGGGAACTCTCATATTTTGTGTCGGCTCAAACAAAGAAAAATGTATAGAAGAAAAATAGGATGATATTGTTCATTTATCTGAGGTGCCGGTACTGCGTACCCCCGCGTTCCCCCCACTTTAACCCCTGCTCATGGGTGTTCCTCATACTGCCAGTAAAAGAAAGGCAGTAGTGTTGTATTTGGCTCCTTACAAATAAAATTGAATCTAATTGAATATTTCATAGATAACATACGGCCTTGTTCTACTCAGTACTCCTGTCCACTAGGACTAGGCCACCGAAGACTAACGGGTCTGCTGTGAGATTCCCGAGCCTCAGACCTTTGTATGTGGCTTTGGGCCGACCCCTGGTGCTGGAGGCCATCATAGAGCCAGGTCCAGATGAGAAGATTCTCTATGTGACCTGGGAGAGGTCCAGTCCGGCTGGATCTGTGAGACTGGCGGATCATACGACTGGGATAACCTATAATGGGGTCATCATGAGCAGAGACGGGTCAGAGATCCGCATCCCCCGTGTCCAGGACTCGGACTATGGCACTTATATCATCTCTGTCACACTGGCCAGTGGGGTGCAAATACATGCTCAGAGGGACGTGTTAAAGGCAGGTAAGTAGTCTACTTTATGGCTGACTGCCAGCCGTTCTACAGGCAGTTATGTCCTGTATGGCTGAACATATTGACTGCCAGCTGTTTTCAGAGCTGAGAGCCCCATACTAGTTTTTGAGAATTTTAACTGATTTAACTTGAGCCACAGAATATTAAGTCCTATTACTAAACACTGAAACTACCAAAAAAAAAAAAAAAGAAAAGAAACGAACAAAAAGAAACTTTAATTTCATCGGGGAAAAAAAGTTTGTTTCTACCTTTTTTCCATTCTTTAGCAAAGTGAATTAAAACCGGGTGACTGTACCAAAAAAAAAAAAACTCTGGAATTCATGGACTTGGTTCACCAAATTGTTCCCCAGCCCTCCCTGTTGAAAAACATAGATGAGCAATCAACAGATTGTATTTAAAATTGACATCTATATGAGCAGCCAATGAATTGACATCCATCAAATCTTTTATGGAGATTATCAATCATTATCAAATTCACTAGTTAATCAGTAAGTTTTCATTCTGTCTCTCTCTCTCTCTCTCTCTCTCTGACTTAACTCCACCAGATAAGCCTCCAGACACCTCCATTACTCTCCTGTGTATCCAGTCTGGAGAGAGAGCTCACTGGGACAGTCCTGTGGTCACATGGCTGATTGACGGGGTGGAACTGACCAATCAGACGGCCAACATGTCTGATGGAGGAAGCAGACTCCACCTACAGGAAGTAAAGGGCCGGAACTACACCTGCATCAGTGACAGCAGCCTGGGGACCAGCGTGGCTCACTTCATCATACCAGGTAAAAGGTGCACAGTATACATATATAATGACAGGGAAGAACCCCATTTGAATCACTATAGATTTTGTAGGCTATACATGGAAGGATGTTTGTAGGCTTTTTGTTGGTGTGCGTGTGTGTGTGTGTGTGTGTGTGTGTGTGTGTGTGTGGTGGTGGTGGTGGTGGTGGGGGGTTCATGCTGTGCTGTGACTTCAGCTGTGTGTGTATGTGTGTGTGTGTGTGTGTGTGTGTGTGTGTGTGTGTGTGTGTGTGTGTGCGCGTGCTTAGACTCTGACTGTAGTCTTCTGTGTGTGTTGGGAGTGGCAGTCGTGCAAATGTATTATTTTAATCCTGGGTCGGCTGCCATGTCGCCCAAGGTCAGGGTCTGCTGAACGTGTCCATGGCAGCCGGCGAACTGCTCCATACTTTGCTGTGGTCAGACGGGATGTGTAATGTTATCTTGTATTTCACGTCCTAATTTAGGACTACTAGTGCCTTTCTGGGGTGCACAGATCCCTGTGCCGTGTGGAAAGTAGGGCGTCAGACTGAGATAAGAATGGCAGTTGGAGCTACGGCTTCCCGTAAACGCCTCCTCTACTGATACCTTTGACAATTAGGATCCAAACAATATTAGACTCCGCGCTGCACCCACGGGTGTCTGTACTGGAGAAACACATATGCCAAGTTTGGAGTTGATCAGAATAAGAGTTGAGCAGATATGCATCTAACAGGCCAACAGGCAGGCAGGCCAACAGGCAGCCATGTTTCCCATTTATAGGTGTATTTGACTGAGCTTCTATTTCCTCTCCACTCAGAGTGGCCCAAAGAGAGATGCCGCTCACGGAATGCTGCTCCGGCCGTGAGCACTGAGACGGTGATCGTACTGCTGGTGTCCGTGCTAACCGTTTGGATTGTGGTGAGTCCCCCGAACACTTATTGATGGCCATCACAGTCTTGTTTCATTCTAAAGTAACACTTTAACGTCTGTTTTTTTTTCAGGAGGAATTACTTCAGTAGGCCAGTATTGCATATTATAAATGGACTCTAATCCAATTATGGGATTGTGAATTTTTTTTTTTTTTTAACTACCTCATTTGCAAGACAGCTGTTATTTGAATTATGTTGGAAATTAAAAGTGAAGCGAAAATGAAAATGAAGGGAAATGCCCAACTCTGACCATTGATACATTATTGTAAGACTACATTTTTGTTGTTGCTGAAGTGCTTTCGAAAACTTCTTTTTCCCATCATGCTTAAATGTTGGGAAAAGTATGCGTATGCATGTTTGTACGCAGGCTAGAACAATATAATGCTTCTATCACTATTATTCCAACACTAGATTGTTTGAAATGTGCATTATTGTCATTTTGAGAAGTGTGCTTGTAGGATGTTCACACATGCAAGGAGAGAAAAGCTATTTTGCTGTTCCAGCTGTTCATTCTCTTGAGAAAGCATTGGTATATTGTTCTGTGTTCTGGGCTCTGAATATGCTTTCACTTTCTTTATTGTTGCTTAGTTCTGGCTATTGTTAACATGGACTCATACATTAAAAAACATGGCATATTTGTGGAGACAATAAAAGTTGCTACTGTATGTACCGGTACTGTGACAATATCTTTGTGATTTCAGCAGAGAGAAAGAGAGAGAGAGAGAGAGAGAGAGAGAGAGAGAGAGAGAGAGAGAGAGATCAGGTCGTCCGAAGTGAAAAAGAAAAAAAAAGAAAAAAAATGTAAAACCTCCCCCAGCTAAAGCCAGTAGTGGGCGTAACTAGATATGGCTGGAAAAACACGGTGACGCCTCACAGACTTCACCCTGTGTTGATGGAAGAGACAGGAAGCACATGGTGAAAACAGACATCTGGATTGCACAGACACGCTAACTTACTGGCATACGCAGCAGTATGCCATTCGTCTCACTGACGTAACCCAGTGAAGAGCTTCCCTGCCTTTAGCAGAGGAGCTTCTCTCTGTCTCTCTGTCTCTCTGTCTCTCTCTGTCTGTCTCTCTTTCTGAGCTCTGTTTGGAAGGCAGCGTGGCGTGTCTGTTAATGGCATTGTATAGATTTTATGATCGCCCCTTGTGACCTATTGGGATTGTCTAGCCACTCCCTGCCTGTGTGTGTGTGTGTGTGTGTGTAAGAGAGAGACATTGCTCTGCGCAGAAGGAGATCGACATTGGTGTGCCTCAACACAAACAGAAAGGTAGGAAGCAGGAACTAAGAGGGTCTCTCATATGTTGCTATCTAGCAGAGATGTACAGCAACCAGGGAGAAATCGTTCAATACATTATTCCAATAGGTTGTGGGGGTATCTATCTGTCAACTTTTGCTTCACAAGACTGAACTACAACTGAGTTCATTTCATACTTTTACTGTAAGCTACTTGTTTTAAACATAAATTCTTGCCATATTTGTATTTTTTACTTTCATTACTTAAGTACATTAAATAACACATTTTTCATTAGTTAAGATGAGATACTTTAGACTTTTGTTTGAGTAACATGCAAGTGGGTGAATTGAACTTCTACGTTTTGGTAGGTTATCTGTACTCCTAGTCAAATTACTGGTTGCTGTATGTATACAATGCTGGTTTCAATTACTTCATCAGTGAGAGGGTGCATTGATATATTGCTAATTTTCCTAACGCTATAACACAGGCTGTAAATTTCAGAGACGTGTACAGTATGTTGGTGTTGGATTGCTGAGTTAGATGTGTGTTTATATTATCCCCTCCCAGGTAATATGGACTTCAAGACAAAGTCACTGCTCTGGACTTCCTTCTTAATGCCAAGCTTGCGTGAGTTCTGCTTTCTGTTTTCTCAAACTTCTGACTTCTCTTTATTGCTTTCTAACTGCAGTAAGCTTGTTGAAGTGAACATGGACTATGTGAAATGGCCTTGAATCCCTTCTGTTTTTTAACCTAGTAGCTATTTTTGCCCTCCTTGAAATCGACCCTTTTGTATCATTGTTTCTGTTTGTTTACAAGCAATAAGGGCTTGGGAAGGAAGAGTTGGATGGATGGATGTGTGGGATGAGTCTACAGTGTGGACAGAACAGTTATTATATACAGTGTAATATCATGTCCTTTTATGCTTCACACCCAAGACCAGTGTGCATACAGTATGTTAGCCTCCTGTGGTTACATTGGGGTGCTGGTATTTCTGCAGTGTTGTCTGCAAACAGGCTCACTGCAGGAGTCGCTCCATGAACACAGATATGGATTTGGGAGCCTGTGTAGTGTGAATGTGCATGTCTGTTTATGTTTGCATTGTGTGAAGAAGTGGTCACTTGAGGTGAGCTGGACAATTGGAGGTTGTTCGAGGTCTTTGGCAGCTCTGCTGGAGATTAAGAAACGCACACACTGTCAAACACACACACACACACACACACACACAGCTCTTTTCCCGTCCTGATACTATTCTGAGGGGCTGTAACAGCAACCACATTCTCAAACACACACACACACACACACACACACACACACACACACACCACACACACACACTCTCTCTCTCTCTCTCTCTCTCTCTCTCTCTCTCTCTCTCTCTCTCTCTCTCTCTCTCTCTCTCTCTCTCACACACACACTCACACACACAGACAGCAGAAATAAATAAAACAAGTAATATAACTTAACATGTAGCTCACAGTGTACAGTACACTTGAATTCATGTTAAATGAAAAATGAATTCCTGACCAGTTTCATTTTTGCTACAACTTCTTGTCGGGTTTTACAGGGAAACGCCACTATGTGGTGAAATATGTACATTCATTTTCCATCTCCCCTCAGGTTAAACAATAGACTTCTACATTTTTCCAGTTCATCCAGCCTTGCTCTTAGCCTGACGGCAGCACTTAGCACTTTTAGCTCCAGCCGAGGATAGCTCATTGAATCAGATTAGACCAGTAGCATCTTTGCTAAATCGTAAAGTGCCCTTGTTTATTATGCCAGAAGAGAGTATAGGTCCATGTTGACTCGGATTAGTCTATTTCCCAAAATGGTGGCCCATCCCTTTAAGAATGTTACTATACTGGTGATCCTAAAACCTTGCCCTATCCATATCTGTGTAGATATCCAACTATTTTTTTGCATTGAGATCTGGTGTGTTTTCCAAGTGTTCCTATAATTTTTTGAGCAGTTCATTTGGCATGAAATAAAGAATTTGTCCTCCCACTTGTGTGCAGTGTCCCAGGTGTGCTGGTGTGTGTCGGTGCACTTCCCCAGCTCCAAGCCGCTGTATGTGGTCCAAGGGGACATCCTCCTCCTGCAAGCCAAGATCGACATCCGCACCACAGAGATGGTCCCAGCGGTGGTCTGGCAGAAGGTGGCCAGCGGCCCCAAGCCCTTGGCCCCCGAGAAGATAGCAGAGTACCCCGGGCCCTTGCCAAAGAAACGCATCTATGTGGAGGAGCAGGGAGCCAGGCTGAGGATCACAGGGTTCAGTCATGATGACAGCGGGACCTACATCATCAATGTGACTGACCACCAGGGGCACTCAGCCACGGCTCAGCAAGTGGTTGAAGAATATCGTAAGAAATTTTGAGATGATTGCTCTTGTGTCACTTGTACTCTCCTCTTAGCAAAATCTTAACATTGCTCAATGATTCATTCAAGTACTTTAATGAATTCTTATTTAAGTAAAAATCTTTACCTTGCCTAATGATTAATTGTTATGTATTTTAATCCATTCTTATTTACTGTAAGTAAAAATGTTAACCTTGCCTAGTGATAAATGTTTAAGTAATATAGCGTCTGTGTTGTCCCATGTGTTGTTGTGTGATCTCCAGTGGCTGTGCACCACGTGTCGGTGGTGGTGAACGTGTCGCACACGTCGCTGCACTGCCGAGAGGCGTGGGGCACAGAGCCGGTGTTCAGCTGGCTGCACGAGCAGGCCAAGTACGACAGCTCGCTGGGGCGTCTCTCGGACGACAACTCCACCCTCTACGTGACCACGCCCCTCTGTGGCCACTACACCTGCAGAGTCAGCAACAGACTGGGCTACAGCAGTGCCACCTACGTCACCGGTAAGAGTGTACGCAGTTACACAGCGGACTGGAAGCTGGGGGCATAAGACTGTTCTAGTGTTTTTCCCTCTTAACATTATGTTAGTGTATGCTAGTGTTTTTTCCCTCTTCACATGAGATAAAATAATAGTGTTTTGTCACTGACATATAGGGAAACACTTCAATATCTAATGTGGAAAATATTGACTGAAAAGTATGTTGGATGTTGGGTGTAATATATGTAAAAGACTGATAATGGGATAACAAATGTACTGTTTTTATACTGGACTCGCTCATATCCATGTGTGTGCTGGTTGTGAGTCCCAAAACCCTCCTTGTCTCCATGTTTGCCACTGGTGCATGTGTTGTGTGTGTGTGTGTGTGTGTGTGTGTGTGTGTGTGTGTGTGTGTGTGTGTGTGTGTGTGTGTGTGTGTGTGTGTGTGTGTGTGTGTGTGTGTGTGTGTGTGTGTGTGTGTGTGTGTGTGTGTGTTAGATCCATGTGAGAGGAAAGGAAATGGAGGTACTGTGGCGGTGGTGTTCCTCTTCCTCTTGCTCATCGTGGCAGGGGCTCTGGTCTTCCTGCTGTGGAGGTAAGCCAATGAGGAACAAACGCAAACACACAATAGTGCCACAGGACAACATGAACATAATTATAGCTACACTATGGGGAAGAATGGGCTTAAATCTTTTTCTTAAATCTTTTTTTTTTTTTTGTTAATACAATTATAAAATTTGGGAAACACAACTAGAGATTCTGTGATTTCAGTCTCTGTGATAATTTATAATAATTTAGCTGCCAACAATTTATACATATTATTATTTATAATTCAGCTGTAACTTAAACATAATTTCAGCTGTAACTTAACCATATTATAAGTATAGTATACTTCAACATAATATTGCATAAACACACTACACTAAGAGCACTCTACTTTTCTTAAACACACTCTGAGTCAGCTAAGAAATGTTCCATAGCGACTTCCTGTGTGAAAAGTCCCGTAGTCCCATAGATCATCCCAGAGGTGTCGGTATCTCAGCAGTGAGTCTGGAGTTTGTCCTCATTTGCCCCATTGACTCTCCTTGTTCTCAGGCGACGGCGAATGCACAGCACCAGAGGAGAAAGGCTGAGGGAATCATACGATGGCCCTCTATGAGGACATTTGGCACGCTCCTAAGTGTGTGTGTGTGTGTGTGTGTGTTCTGATAAAACCCCTCTCAGGCAACATGAACTCTCAGGGAGGGGTTTCCTGTTTTGGCCTGGATGGTGACCTGAGAACTCTGAAACACATACTGTATATACACAGACACTGACACGCACACACACACACACACACACACACACACACACACACACACACACACACACACACGGATATCAGTGTTGAACTGATTGCTTTCCAGCTGTTTGAAGGAATGAAGACATTTCAGATCTGACCATTCTTCTGAGGGATGTTATTATGTGATGCAGGTTATTTATAGTGGTGTTGTTTTAAACCCTCATTGTGTCCATATTACTGACTGGGATAATAGCTTTGTCGGTGTCATTCAACATTACAACTGTGAAAAAGGGTTGTGCTGTTTTCAAAGAAAACTATTTTAAAACGGCTAGTTTTGAGGTTGCACTGATCTGTGAAATGTATGTATCACTGGGAAGTGTCCTGCTATGAGCATCCTTGCACATGTGGACATATTCAGCATAAAGATTCTCACCTGTGATGCTTCACTGAGAGCATAGGCAGGGCCTGTGTTTTATTAGAGCGAGTGCTGCTTTCAGCATACTTACTCAAACTAAGTATATTCACTGCCTGAATATGCCAAATGTTAATTTGTATACAAGCTTTTTTGTATTTTGCAAACTGCAACCTTTGTCAGTTTATTGATAATAGCTTGACATGTGGTGTGTTACACATATTGTTTATGATAGATATTCTGTAGTCAAACATTTCCAAAAATAGACTAGATGTATTTTAATAAAAGACATTTAATTTACACTGTCTTCTGACTCAAATATTTGTGGAATTTTACAATTTACTAAAATATGAAATCAAATAAACCTACTCTCTCTTACAAGCTATAGTCATTTTTGCAATATAAGCATGGTGCTAGTGAAGAGAGGGAACATAATGTATATGATATGTATGTAGATTTGTACATGTTTTACAATATGATTTTAGATGTATATCGATGTGTACATGATTTTAATTTACAATATGATTTTAGATGTACATGTATGGAGATTTGTACACATTTTACAATATGATTTTAGATGTATGGAGATGTGTACATGATTTTAAAATATGACTTTAGATGTATGGTGATTTGTAGGTCTGATCAATCCTTTTATCCCCATAGTGGCGTGGTGAATATGTAATAAACAGTAGCCTATTATATCTTAGTGATACTCTGTAACTGATTGATAGTTCATAACAAAGTTCAAATTCAAATCCAGTTCAACTACATCACTCAGTACGGGCTCTGAAAGGGTCTATCCATTACATGTACAGTATATGTGCTGCACTATGGTTGGTATCCTGCAATTGAAAATCATTATCAGCTTTTCCTGCAATTGAAAATCATTATCAGCTTACATACAGCGCTCTGGCTAATATAGTGTATGTTATGCTATCCCACCAGCACTAAGGTCACTTCTGTGATCATAACCTTTGTTCTTCCATACCAGCTTGTCTACGCCATTCATGTTTACAGATGAAGATCACTACAGTAAGGGTTCCTCTGTCAGGAACTACTCATGCTTAAAGATGAAGATGATTACTGCAGTAAGGCAGTCAGGAACTATTTATGTTTACAGATGAAGATCACTACTGTAAGAGTTCCTTTGTCAGGAACTACTCATGCTTAAATATGAAGATCACTGCAATAAGGGTCCTTTGTCAGAACTTTCATGTTTACAGATGTAAGAGTCGGTATTCATGTTTACAGATGAAGATCACTGGGGCAGTAAGGGTTCCTCTGTCAGGGACTTTCCAGAAGACAAAGGACTCAAGTGGAAGAGGGTTTCATAAGGACCTCCATTGAGAGGTAAAACAGGGTCATTTTATAAGTAGGGCGTGAGAGGCCTCCAGTCTAGGCTATAGGCCTCCCAGACGCCCGTCACAGGATATAGTCAATCAGCGCGCCTGTAGAAAGGGTAGATAGGCTGATTACTATACATTAAACAGGCAAGCGTATCCTTGGCATTGAGCCCTTGTTTCCCTGTTGCCGGTGCTGATTGTTCATGGGATTGTTATTGTGAGGTGGCAATGTCAGATACACGCTACGCTAAGCAGCTGCATGCCTCTGGTCACGTTCATGTCGTGGCCCATCATCAAACATCTATGTTAAATTGACAGATTCCATGGGGGGAAGGAAGTGGCCAGCCATTTAGCAGTGTCCTGTCAAAACGCTTTCCCCGTCATCTGACGTCTCGGTCTTTTCTGTCTGATAAGGCCCATAATCACGTGTCAGCACCTATATGCTGGTCACTCACATAGTATTCCCAGGACCAGAGTCTTTTTTTCCCAAAGCCTTCTTTTTACTGTGCAGACAGGATGTGCAGATGGCAATCCTTATTTCCCCATGTCTGGTGTGGTGATGGGGGCGCAGGCAACTTGGATGAGTCACTAAGTCAACACTAATATGCTCATCCCAACAGACCCATTAGAACAGTAAATATCAGGCTCATATTTTAGCTCCATCATACAGGAGAGTTTGGGTGCAAAGAGAGTAGGGGACCTTTAATATACAGTAGAGTCTATGCAAGAGACATGTGTATGTGTACTGTGTATCTCCATGGCTTATATTTGTGTTGCACCATGGTTGGGTTGGAAGGGAAGAATACTGGGAGGGAAAATGCATTAATTACTGCTAGTTATTTCAAACTGATGAATTAGTTATTATTTCTAATGTAGTATTGGTGTCAGACCCCTTGCCCTTCAGTAGAGCTGAGTCTGGTGCATTAGGGTATAGATTATTACATTCAAACAGTGGTGAAAATACTCTCATATTCACATACATACATACATACAGCATAAGATAGTCCCAGAGATTAATGGAGAATAAAAAAGTTGGGTCTAGAGAGGAGTTGAATTTAGCCCACTGAGACAGCTCCCCCTACAGGACAGGATGAGAATCTGCCTTTGGTCATCTGTGTGTTCCAAGGTCACAATCCCTTCATCTGCAGGTCATGACAGGAATCCAGCCAGTGTGAATCACACAGACAGATGAATAAAACAGGAACACTGTGTACTCCAACTGTGGCAAATCTTACAAAAGTACTAAAGTGGCAAAGATGACTCCAGACATGAGATTTATGTTTGAAAAGCAAAGCTTTTTATTGCAGGTATTAGTGAAATATACACTTCAAACTGATGCCAAGCAACACTATAAAGGCCATTAAGTCTACAAAGAGAAAGTAACAAACAAAGAAAACTAAAAGGTAACACAGAGATGAGAAGAGTAGAGTAGAGTAGAGTAGAGTACGAGAGGAGAAGGGAAACTTGAGACGAGGCACAAAGCTCCTTGCGGGATTGGGAAGGATCGCTCGCTCCTGACCCTCAGAACCCCAAACACACACATTCATCACCCCCATACACACCCCGTCACCCCACCCCCACATTCAGCTGGGTCTCTGTCACTGTGCCACACTACAGCACCTCAGTGAGTCTACTGTACTGTATGTGGGCCAGACTGACTGACAGAAAGACATTGAGTGGAGTCTGCTATAGGCTATGTTAAGTTACTGTGGGGCCCCTGCACAGAGGCACGGAGGAGCTCCCAGTGTCGCCCGCAAATACTAAATAATAATAATAATAATAATAATAATAATAATAAATCACACTTGCAAGATTTGGTTCAGAATTCTTTCTGCTGGAATGCTCTGATCAGTAGCTTCAGTAAACAGGGTTTACATGTAAACGTCTACAGAACGTGGACAAGAAAAGCGTGTCTTCCTACATGAATATTATTACTTTTATTTTTTTTTTTTTTGAAAAAAAATAATGAAGACCCAGGCATCCCACTGGAGCTCTATGCCTCCTAGCTAAAGAATGAATGAATGAATGAATG
>JAODXP020004156.1:0-37435 GCA_027497455.2 Sardinella longiceps | reverse complement strand
AGATGATTAATTAAGGGGACATTCAGGGGACACATACTTAGCCTGACATAGCCCACCTATACGAATGCTCATCCGTATCCACCAAATCCCTCACCTTTTATACAAATGTTGTGTTTTTTCTCAGCTTCTCTCTTCAAAATAACCAAAGTCCACGTCAGGACTTACTGCCAAAATTGACTTTATTCTCAGTAACAAAAACTAGTATACAATGTTACTGGGGGAGGCACACAGTGTCTGGTCCAAGTCTCTTGAAGATGTTTCCCTCGTGCCTCTCCCCCTAATCTCTGGCTTGCATGTCCATTTTGTTCAAATGTATGTAATTTACATATGCCCAATCAGACTTAGTTCTGTGACAGACCCTCTTCCTTCTGTCCAATCAACAGGTCTCTTGTCCTCACAATGCCTTTGCTAATGCCTCCTACAGCTGTGTTTTCCCTTGAGTCGTAATTCTTATGCCTGGACCCAGCGATCCTGACAGACTTGACCGAACACTGTCAATTTCCCTAAAGGTCATAACACTCATACATTTGTTGCAGACATTTGGACGTGTAGTCCCAATAGTGGATAATATTAGGGGAAATAATCAGATGCTGGGCTCATGCTACCAGCATGGTCAGCAAAAACAAAGCAATAAATCTCATGCTGTGTGCTGCAGGATCCTGCTCAGACTGTTTGAGGAGTAAATTTCTTCACTAGTTCTGTGTATTTATTTCCAAGTCTCTGGAAGCATTCTATTATTTGAATACAAATTCCATTTACTGTTTTAAGCATATATGTGATAATCCTAAACAGACCAAAGCACTCCTTCACACCAGGGCATACTTTTAGTAAATTTTTAAAGGGTTAAGCATAATTTCAACACTTTATTACCAAATTCCCTTTTATTAATTTGAGTATCAATTAACCTATTAATTTGAGTTGGCAATTGTTTAATTCATGTATTGAGATCTCCTTTCTACGCTACCCCTCTTCTCTGTTATATGAGAATGCCTTCTATTTTTTCCATGTTTTCTGAGTGCCTCCTCTGATCAGCAATGCTTTGGCTGGTAAAATGGATGAGGAAGAGAATATTTCAGCAATCTGGAAATCTGAGAGTGGTGAAGAGCTGGATGTCTTTATGTGCTGTTTTTGCAGTCTGAAAAATGAAAAGAAAGTGTCTACTCTCACCATTACCAGGCAAATAGGAGAGCATGATGCAGCCAAAGCATTGCTAATCATTTTCTTACAAATATGCCAGTCTATGTCTCGCAACAAGACGGTATTGACAGGGTTAGAAGGCTCCCTGTCATTAAAGAGTCTCATTCGAGCCAACTGAAAGTAGAAAATGAAACTTAAAGTCTCAGGCCCCTGACGTTGCTTCCCTCCCAAAGCTTCTGGATCAGGCTCTACAGTAGACAATGGACGAGAACACTTTTTCCGCTTTGGAGCATTTCCTAATTTTCCTTTATCTTCTTTGCTAGCTTTTTCAACCTCATCAGTATTTGGAGGAGTTAGGACACTTACGAGTGAAGAAGCGGAGGAAGAAGAGGAGGAAGAAGCAAGCTCTTGATTCTCCTGATCAGACAGAGAAGCTTCCTTTTCAGCACCCATTGGTTTTTCTTGGCTCATGTTCTTGGGTCCTTTTCTTGGGTCCTTCCAAAAGTCTGTTAAAGAGTCAGATTGTTCCACTCTTTGACACTCTTTCCACTAACCAACCCCATCTTTTTATCCTCTTTCTACCCTCCTCAGGAGATGACATGTTACAATAACAAGTCGTGACAAATTACAACATATGGGATCAGCTGTCTGTGAGTGCGACTGTGTGACAGCGTGTGAAAATTGAGGAAAACATTGTACAAGGGATAAATTGATTCCATAGCAGGTGCATACTCTGCTTGGAAGAGTCTGGCGCGTGTCGGGACGGCTTCTGTACCGAGGGGTGTGCCTGTCTGTGAGAAAGTGTGGCCGGGGGGGTCTGTGTGTGTGTGTGTGTGGCCCGCACTTGGGGCAGGCTAATGACATAATCTTCAAAAAATCTGCACCTGTGGCCTCACAGCTGCAAACTCAAAAACACAAAAACAAAAGCAGCTGCATAGGACAAGAGTAAAATCTGCCTAGTGACTGCTGACTGCCTAGTGTGACACTGCCTGGTGACACAGACAAAAAACCCACTGTACAAGACACAAAAACAATTCTTGTACAAAAGCAGGTGCATAGGAGCTGCATAGGACACAGCTACACTGTTTAACAGTAAAATCTGCCTAGTAACTGATGACTGCCTAGTGTGCCTCTGCCTGGTGACACAGACAAAAAACCACTGTACAAAACACAAAAACAATTCTTGTACAAAAACAGGTGCATAGGACACAGCTACACTGTTTAACAGTAAAATCTGCCTAGTAACACCACACAGACAAATAACAAAAGCAGGTGCATAGGACAAGAGTAAAATCTGCCTAGTAACACCATACAGACAAAAAAAACACTGTACAAAACACAAAAACAATCTACAAAAAACCCTTGTACAAAAGCAGATGCACGTAGCAGGTGCATAGGACACAGCTACACTGTTTAACAGTAAAATCTGCCTAGTAACTGAAAATACCCTTAGTCATTACAATAACGAAAATACCCTTAGTCATTACAATAACAACAAAATGGCGGGCACTTCAACTTTCACATACATACTGGATGATGTACCCTATGATGTAACCCTATGATGTCATTCATGATGACGTAAGTTGACCTACTTAGGGCCGAATCACACACAAACTGTGCGTTCGCGGTGCGGGAACGGGGCGGTCCGTAAGCGGTGCCTGTGGACTTGGGCATTCACACAAGAAATTGTGTTCTGCGCGAAGTGACTGCCCGAGCTCTGCATTCAAAATCTATGGACACCGCGCAAGTCCCGCTTAAAACGCTTGGAAACGCTTGGAAAAATAGAACTTGTTTCTATTTCAAAAAAGCAGCGCGGGAGCTGCGCGGTTCACCGCTCAGAAACCGGACAGGAGCCGCGCAGAACACGCGTGCAGTCTGAATGACCTAACCTGCTAAGATGTATTCTAAATGAAGTATTTCTTTAAATAGGTAATTTTACTTTTATTTGAGTATATTTTTAGGCAAGTATTGTACTTTGTACTTCACTACTTTTTGAAACCTCCCTGATTACTGAGTAAAAAAATAATTGTGAGGGAAAAAATATTTGGCTTGAACCAAAAGTTAATACAGACTATTTACTGTAGCGTAGAGCTGACCTTGCTTTTTGTAAATGTTGACAATAGCCAAGCAACCTGTGGAAGTGATTTGAAAAGCAAAGGAAATCTTTGGCTATGGAATGTTGTCAGCCATTATAACCATTGCTTCAGTCCAGGTCAATTTGAGTCTAGCCAGGGTTAGGGTTTACCTCACTCACGTCAGATGATGCGCTACGTAACTTTCGTAAGGCACTTCCGCGCAACAATCTGATGTTGAAGCCCTTCAGAGCGATTTCAAGCCCAATATTCTCTAACCAGACCAATCAGGGCTGCTGGCTGCTGTAGAGGGTGACGTAGCGAAGAAGCCACTGTTTTGAATCCAACCAATCCAACAAACGTAACCAGCGTCATCGGTTGGTTTCGATGTGGTTGGCTGAAGTGTACATCAATTAAATTGATGGACAAGCCGTTTGTCCAGTTAGATTCAAGGATTTCTGGCTCCTGAAATAACTCGTCTATCGCTGAGGATCAGATGTTTGCGCGTAGCGCTACATCTGACGTGAGTGAGGTAAGGTTAGGGTAGCCCCGAATACCATCAATATGTAAAATCTCAAAGCTAGTCGGCTACCTTATTCTAGCACTCTCAAGATGCCAAAATTAACAGCCATTACCCTTTGGTTACTGCAATGTCATTGACCAAACATTCATTCATTCATTCATTCTTAACGAGTTTGATTGTGGTTACTGAGCAGGTGGTCTATGAATTCTTAGGGTTGCTAAAGCGACCAAGCAACACCCTAGCATTGCTTTTGATTATGATTTTTTAATATATATCAAATAATTGAAAGTAACTAAGTAACTTGTACTTTAAGTACATTTTAAATGAAGTAATTTTTACTTTTACTTGAGTAGATTTTTTGTTAAACAAAGTAAAGATACTTTTACTTAGTTACAATTTTTCTGTACTTTTTCCACCTCTGCCCTTTTACTCTCTTACAGTATCTCTGTGTGATCTGTACAGAGACCCCTCACGTTTGTTTACCCCAGGAAGAGAAAGAGAGAGAGAGTGTGAGAGAGATAGAGAGAGAGAAAGGGGGAGAGGGAGAGAAAGGGTGAGAATGATAGGAGAGAGTGGGTGTGGGTGTGTGTGTGTGAGAGAGAGAGAGAGAGAGTGTGTGTGTGTGTGTGTGTGTGTGTGAGTGAGAGAGAGAGAGAGAGGCAGAGAAAAACACTCAAATGCTCTCGAAGGAAACTAGCTCTCTTTATTTCACAAATGTCATCAATTCTTTTGTTCACAGTGCCAGCAAGGCACACACGTAGACAAACAACACATCTTGTGCATAGTGATGTGAAGTAAAGACTTTTCTCTGTATAGGTGGAAAGTTCACTATCTTTCACACCTCTGCAGTTGGCCTCTCTTCAAAGCATATGCTCTCTGTAAGAATACACATGCAAGCATTTTCCTAAGTGCAACACTTTGAACCATCTAGCTCTTTGTTTAGAAACACATCCACATGCACTTTCCAAGCCACCCTTAGCAGGGAGGTCCTGCCCAACGGTGGTTTCCTGTTTACCTTGTGATTTCACTCCTGATGTCTGTCAAAGATGTTCCAATATCATCTTCTCAATGTCAAATAGCTCTTTTCCTTGATAATACTGATATTATACTAATACTTAATATAACAAAACCATATTTGTGATCATATTTACCTCACAATTTGGCTGGTGAAAATATGACCTTGTTGCAAACTTCTGGCAAACTGTTTTAGCAAATCAATGCTATAATACATTGAAAATACATTCGCCACAAGTAGCCAATTTGCTATAAGGTGATATTTTCATTCAATTAGTTTGCGGCATTATTGCTGCAAATTTGTGGCATTTATTAATTTTTAAGCTTTTTAGCTATGGGCTGGCCTAAAAAATAAGGTTGAAAAAAGGCGATTGGTGCAGGTGAAAAATTAGGAGATAAGCAAGCAACTCCATTGGTTTAATTTAAACAAACCCTTCCCTTAATAGCACCATCTACAGGTCAATGGTTGTACAGTCATTAAATGTACATATAAATTCATTCATAAATAAATAAATTCATTTTATAGCCCCCCATGGATGAAATTCCACAAAACTTAGGTTCATCATACACATTAAATTTGGTGCAGTTCATAACATCTGATTTAAAGAAAGGGGCAATTAAAGGAGAGTACCGGAGTGAATTCAAACATAGCCCTGTTGAAAGAGCTTGCTAAATCCGCTAGTTAGCGAGTGGAACAAAAATAATTTGGTACAGCACAGACCGAACACGAACGCAGAAGCGAACAGGCACTTTACACTGAATCAATGGGACCCGACTGTTGGAAACCGAAAGTAAGATCTGAGGTTACATTGACTCAATGTAAAGTGTTTCGCGTTCGTGTCAGGTCTATGCTGTTCGAAAATTTTTCATTTCATGCAAAATGTATTGCTGTTAGAAGGCTCGTGCAGCAGGGCTATGCTTAAATTTACTCCGGTATATTGCTTTAAAGCAGTAAAATATTGCATTTTCCTTTTTAGGGTGCAAATCACAAATGAGTGGTTATAAGATAAGTTGATGTGGGCTCTTGAGACCAACATTCCATAAACAAAGCGCAAAGATGGAGGGCTCCCCCGGGGACCAAACAAAATTTTTCTGTAAAAGTCTACTGGGGCTACATGCCCACCAAGTTTCATGTGCCCCGGTGTTACGGTGTCCCGGGAATCGTTGACCAAAAATTCAGGAAGTGATGACGGGAGGGGGGAAAAAAAAAAAAAAAAAAAAACTATATTTAGGAAGTAGATGACAGGAGAAAAAACGAACAAACTATATGTTATAGTTATAATAATATAATAACCATGTTAACAAGCAATAGAATCAGTAGTTGGTAATATGATGAAGATTCACTGCAGTATAGTCAGCTCTTGGGTTCTTGGGTGCCCGTTATTGGTGCCCTCATTGTTGGTGCCCTCGTTGTTGGTGCCTCACTTTTCGTTTGTGTACACTCTCTCTCTCTGTCTGCCTGCCCCCATTAGTGATTCATCTGTGCTTTCTAATGTTTATCTTTATCTCGTCTACCTGCTAATGGGGTTTTTTGCCCCCAAGGTAGGGCAGCTGTGTGAAGTTGGCCCCCCCTCAAACCCAAAATGCTGAAATAACACTGCAGTTCGTTTGTGCTGTGTTTGTGCTGCATATATTTTCGTTTGTGCTATTAACGCTTTTGAGTAATTTAAAAATACATTTTCGGAGATGTGATGTCACGCAGCCCCCTCCACGTCCAAATCACTCCAAACCACTCCAAACAGTCTCTATCGGGACATGCCTGAGGCTGCCCACCCTCCTCAAACCCAAAATGCTGGAAAAACACTGTTCGTTTGTATTGAAAATGGGATTCTAAATTCCTCAAAAGCTTTAATAGCACAAACGAAAATATTTACAGCACAAACCAGCACAAATGAACTGCAGTGTTATTTCAGCATTTTAGGTTTGAGGGGGGGGGGCAACTTCACACAGGTCCCAATGGCAACTTCCAGGCAGCACAACCTAAAAGGCATCACCTTAACCCTTATCCTAAACCTAACCCCCTCACCCCTCATTGTAACCCTCAATTGGGAGGAGTAGTGCCTTGAGGGCAGCAATACATGGAAGGCACCGTTGAAGGCAAAAAACACCAAAGACCCGTCTACCTCCCTTTTTCTTTAGCCCTATAACTCATGCCCTATCAGATTGGGAGTCACCAGACCTGACCAGACACTCGGTTTTCCCTGCAATGCACTCACAAGAAAACAGTCGTAAATAAATATATATAAGGGACCATCGGCGCTGTAATACCAGGATTCTGTTTCGGGCGTTTCCTAATACACAGCACTTAATCTTCCCAAGTACAGTTAGCCTGACATAACCCGCCCATAATAGGAATGTTCATCCGTATCCATGGTCTGGGGACGGTCTTCATGGGCGTGATTACATCGGTAGTTTACCGACCAATAAGCGAAGCTGATTAGACGAGCTGTCCAATCGTTTCAAACCAGAAGTGGATGCCCTCCCCCCCGCAGAATAATCGCGTCAGGTTAAAGAACCTCCAGACCATGAATACGGATGAACAGCAGTATTATGGGCGGGCTATGTCAGGCTAAAGTACAGTACCCTCATTATTAATTTTGAGAAACATCTTACAAGTTTAAATTGAGTTAAAGAAATTTAGTTAAACTATAGTAGTACCTTTTTTCTGTTACAAGAGAGTGCCCGCTGTTTTTTTTTTTTTTTTTTTTTTTTAATGTTTTCAGTGACTCCTCAGCTGCCCATTCCCCCGCATCTGTGTTGCAAGATCTTCATCATCACTGACAGCTCAGACAGTGTATGTCCGGCTGCAGCTGCAAAGTGTATTGACTTAATAAAGAACCTGGACATGTTAATAAATCTCAACATGGTCCGCATATGACAGCCTAACATTGTCTGCACATGATCACATTTGTGTATCCTATACAGAGGCTCCTCATGTTAAGTTGGCACAGAGAAAAACAATCAGACCCATTCAGCCTCATCACCAATAATTGTGAACATATTCCAAATCTAGATTAGTAAAAACCACCACAATGGAAGAAAGAATATTAGGGTATACTGTGCACAAGAACCCTATCTCTCCTGGTACCATTATTTCTCTCTCTCTCTCGCTGTCTCTCTCTTTCTCACATACACACACACACACTCTCTCTCTCTCTCTGTCCACTTTTCCTATCTCTCTGTATCATCCAACCTGGAGGCCTAGCCTACTGTTATTCTTAGTGTAGTATAAAGTAGATATAATATATATTCTTCTTTATACAGCTATGTATACAACATACATGCATGTATACCATAACTAAATAATTGTCCACACCACCACTGGTATGTTTCTAATTGGACCAGACTGCTTTGTACTTTAAAATTTTGACCTTATGCTTTTTATCTTGTTTTAAGGTTTCCTGGCTTGTAAGTAAATTAGTAAGGCTGTAACAGGGGTGGACGCTCGGATCAAAGGCTGCCCACTGCGCAGCGTCGGGGTGTGCACACCTCAAGGATTGTGAAGCTCTGAAGGTCCCAGCTCCCAACAACTTGTGTGTGTATGTGTGTATACTCCCCGGATGGGTAAAATGCAGAGAAATCCTCCCCCTCCAAATGAACAATAAAGTAGCCTACTCTTCTTCTAAACACAATTCTACACTTTTCTCTTATTTGTGTCTCCTACTCTCTCTTGAATTTCCCCTTGGGGATCTTTAAAGTATCTATCTATCTATCTATTATTGTGGAATTTCTCCAATAACTGACGCCAATTACTTGCTTAAGATAAGCACAATCGAGACTGGAGTAAAGGTTGACCGAGGCTTTCTATATTTCAAAAAACCAGCAGGGCACATGCATAGACGAAGTCAAGCAATAAGCCAATGTAACGGGTGTGCTGGTGATGACGATAGTTGCTGAATTTGCTGTTAACATATTGATCAGTCAATCCGTGTGAGTGCAACCTAGCTTGCTACAAATTTATGAATGAACATGATGTCATGTAGGAGGAACTTTTAAAAGATGTGAGACCCAGGTGGCAGTGCGGCCGCTTTGTCTGGAGAATGCGAGAGTTTGGTGAACACGCCGGAAAAACGCTGTGTTGGTGACAGGGGGTCAGGATTTGGCTGGTTAGCTACGCCAATTAGCATTGCACTTCTTCGTCGCCATTTTCCAGAAATTACATCATATCCGACTCCATTTGACATGCTGATTGGTTAATGCTATACTTTCAGCTCATGTGAATGAGCTCCCTGTTCACAAACTTTTGTGGGCGTGCCCAGACTTGCCGTCTGTATCTCATCTCCATTAGTAACATGGGCCCTCATTGGCCTAATGAAATGGAGTCAGAAGTGAGCTCCATGAAACGCCATCTTGACAACTGAAAATTTTGTTCAATTTTGGATGAATTCACTAGCCTAGCATTCCACATTGAAATGAATGGGACTTAGTATGTTTCTCCAGTTCTATTAATACCTCCATGGTTGGTGAGCTGTGTAACTGCAACGGTAATTAGTTTAGTAGCCCAATGAATAGTCAGTGTCATATGTTGAGCTATTAACCTCATTGTGGGGTTGTTTGACTTGTACAGGCCTGTAATAATTATTTTATCTAGAAGTAGAAGATGCTGCCACCACCTTTGTTACTCCGGTATGGTCCGGTGTGTCTGAGGCAATGAGGACAATCCACACAGAGCTTACCACAAAATGCAAATAGTTTTATTTAGACACAATTCATTTAAAATAAATATGGTTGCCTTCACTAACCCACCCCGCCACAATAGTCACTCCGCTAGGCACAGGTTAGATCCCCTTAACCCATAAAACACACACACTGCAAATGAACACACTGCCAAGAAATAAAGCACTTGTATTACACACCACTGCACGCAACACAGCACGCCAATACTATGCCCACAAGGGTCTCAACTCATAAGACCAAACCAAAATAAGAGAAGGAGGAGTTTCAATTACTGAAATACATGAAACATTGGGCGTTTGCACACCACACACTCACACACACACACACACACGGATACAGTAGGTTTTAAAATGCAGACTTCCCTGTCTATTCGGCAAGACCCTCCCGTGGGGTCTGACTTGGTAGTTCCCACTGAGTTCGATGAGTAGCAGTCCTGCACGTTACAGTTCGCTGTAAGAAGGTAATCCACGGAGAACAAACACTACGCGCTTCGGCACTCGCTAGACCCCGGTCCCTCACTGTCTCAAGGGAGTATTCAGTCTCCCCCTCCTGACATGGGAATGACTCCCCTGTTTAACTGTCTTCACTGCCGGCAACAATAGAAGTTGCGAACAGCACCCTCCCCCGAGTGCCCGCAACAGTCTCTCCGTCTCGCGTTCCCAGTCCTTCTCACCCGGTTTATGCTTTTTCCTCCAGGTGAGGATGATTACTAATTAGTGTCCAATCACAGTTCAATCAGTTCCTGCTCCTGTCACATTCACCACAGGCCCTTAAGGACAGGATCACCTCAGGCATGCTTTGACGAGGGACAGTGACTCAGCCTATTCTAGTTCTCAGTTCTATTCGATTAGATTTTCTATTCAATCTGGCCGATCAATGCAACTTGCGTGACTGAAATAGAAACGGACAGAGCGACTAAAAAGTCACGTAGCAATGCGACTAGTGGCGTTGCATCGCATAGCATTCAGTTAGGACGTTCCAATAGAAAACAAAGTGATGGAACTGTTTTTGACGCACAAATGCAGTCACATCGCGTTCAGTTAAGACACAGTGTAACGCCCGTCAGTCTGTCTGCGCCATCCCCTACCGTTGAACCTCTACCCACCACCATGGTTCCAATGCCAGCTGTTGTCCCAGCCAATGTGACTGATTCCCCTGCGCCAGTGGCTGGGCCCTCAACTACTGCTCCGCCTGCTCCAGTGGCGGGGCCCTCAGCGACTGTCCAACCTGCACCAGTGGCTGTGCCTCGTAGCCTGCCCTGCTCCCTCAGCTATGGCCCCTCCTGCTCCGGTGGCTGGGCTCTCAGCTACTGCTACTGACCCTCCGGCTCCAGTGACCGGGCCCCCAGCTACTGCCCCTCCTGCTCCGGTGGCAGGGCCCGTCGCTACTGCCCTTCCTGTTCCAGTAGCTGGGCTCTAAGCTACTGCTACTGATTCTCCTGCTCTAGTGACTGGGCCCCCAGCTACTGCCCCTCTGGTTCCAGTGACTGTGCTCCCAGCTACTACCCCTCCTGCTCCGGTGGCTGGGCCTGCAGCTACTGCTCCTCCTGCTCCAGTGCCAGGACCCGTAGCTACTGCTCCTCCTGCTCCAGTTGCAGGGCCCGTAGCTACTGCTCCTCCTGCTCCAGTGCCAGGACCCGTAGCTACTGCTCCTCCTGCTCCAGTGCCAGGGCCCGTAGCTACTGCTCCTCCTGCTCCAGTTGCAGGGCCCGTAGCTACTGCTCCTCCTGCTCCAGTTGCAGGGCCCGTAGCCACTGCTCCTCCTGCTCCAGTGGCAGGGCCCGCAGCTACTGCTCCTCCTGCTCCAGTTGCAGGGCCCGTAGCCACTGCTCCTGCTCCAGTGACTGGGCCCGTAGCTACTGCTCCTCCTGCTCCTCCTGCTCCAGTGGCTGGGCCTGCAGCTACTGCCCCTGGGCCCTCAGCTACTGCCCCTCCCGCTCCAGTGACTGTGCCCCCAGTCACTACTGTTGACTGTCCTGTTCCAGTGGCTGTGCTCCCAGTCACTGCTATGGACTTTCCTGCTCTAGATACTGTGGCCATCTTTGAGTCGTCCACCCCAGACATTGTCCCTGTGACACCCTAGACACCGTCCCAGTTTGGGGAAACCACCCTTGCATCTATTGGAACATTCACAATGATTGGCCATGAGGACATGGCTTATACAAAGTGGGGAGGGATGTAACGGGTGTGCTGGTGATAACGATAGTTGCTGAATTCGCTGTTAACATAGCCTATTGATCAGTCACTCCGTGTGAGTGCAACCTAGCTTGCTACAAATTTATGAATGAACATGACGTCATGTAGGAGGAACTTTTAAAAGACGTGAGACCCAGATGGCAGGGCAGCCGCTTTGTCTGGAGAATGCGAGAGTCGGGTGAACACGCCGGAAAACGCTGTGTTGGTGAGCTGTGTAACTGCAACAGTAATTAGTTTAGTAGCCCAACTCTTGTGTGTGGTTCATTATAATAAACAGAAATAATTAAAAATAAACAGTGCTTTTAAATCAACTATCAATTCATCACACTACATATCACTTTGGATTGGCCTTTCTGTCCAGTTCATGAATTGTGAATAAATTATTGCATAATTATGTCTGCTGTCACTATTTGAAGCCATTGAGGTACCAGGCCTATTGTGTTAATTAAGACCCTTACCTGTGTTACACCGAGAGCTCTGGTAGTGTGAAGAGGCTCACTGCAGTGAAGGTGTTGGTTCTCCCATGGGACCCAAGAAAGTCTGAACTACCCTTCCGAATCCTTAAGCTTTTATACACAATCTGCCCTGGAGGAGTCTGCCTCACCCCACCGCTGCTGGCCAATCAGAGCTTGCCCTGTACTCCTAAAAGTTTCTATAGGTGGCATTTTTTCCTTCTGTTAATATTTAAAATATGCTATGGCGTATCACCTCTTCTCTCAACCAATGTCTTGGCTCCACACACCCATATCAGTTTATTTACAGTACTCTCTGTTAACTAATCACAAGTCATTTTTTCTTAGGCCCTGCTGGCCCCTGTTACACATGTTCAAAACATGTTGTTTTCATCATATTTCAGGCTCATTCCAGTTTCTCCCTTTTATTCTTACAGTCATTGAGGGTCTTATTGTTTATGCAAAACCATATACTCTGAGCTATGTCCTGCATGCTGCTCTTATCACAGTTATCAGTTTGCAATTGCGCAATATCCACTCACACAAACACGCTCACTTTCTCTCTCTCCCTCTCTATACTCCTGTACTCCTCCCTCTATATTCCTGTTTCCTCCAACAGGCCTGCCATTATTATTTGGCATACATATATCATATAAGAGGTAGATACAAATGATTGCATAGATATTTATAAACATCCTCTGCACATGCATATTAATCCCGTGAATAATTACTACACTATCTCCTTACACACACACACACACACACGTACGCATTCCTACTCTGGTCCTCCTCTCGGTGTCCTTCAACCTCTAAAACTGTTACATACTGTACAAGGGCAGTTAATTACATATGCTTATGTTACATAAATTACATTTAAACAATTTACATTTATTTCAAAAGAAAGATCTCTACACCTATGCACTGTAAAACAGAAGAGGGCTCCCTAACACTGTGCTTTTTTCCATGTGAGAACATTTTCAGGAATGCACAATTAACCAAGCGAAGTGACTTTAAATGTTTTGTCAGTTGTGACAAAGATAATAAAACACCATTGTATTTACACCTGTGTTAAACCAGACATTCGGTGCCATCGGTTCTGGACATGAGGACGCTGTTTTAGTACCCAAATGGTCATCATAAAAGCACACACAAAAGGGTCAAAAGTTCTGTTTCCTTTCTTCCTGCTTCCTATCCTTTTTGAGCACAATGTTGACGAGGATGCCGTATGTTTTATGGGGGCTATTTGTGTAGCCTGACAAAGCCCGCCCATAAAAATAAGTCAAGCCTTTTAAATTATACTAACCAAACACTCCATGTACCTTGCTCATGTACAAAATCAAGTCAATAAATAATTGCATTGCAGATTATGAATTAATTACCACTTTAGACAGGAAGGTTCCATTAGTACCACTTCAAGTTGGATGTTAAAAGCTTTAGTAAAAGGGGTTCTGCAAAAACATGTTGGCAAAAAACTCTACAAAACCATCATGTGCAACATCACTTTAATGATTCCCTTGCAAATACTGTGTCATGAAGGGTCAGTTTGTGTCGTTGTTCCGACACCATGTCCCTGCAGTAGGTTTCTTGTTTTGTAAAAATAAGAATACAAAAGTACATTTGACATTTTTTTTATTCATAAAAAAATAGAATAGCTTAAAAAAAATTAACCGTAACAGATATCATTCAACCTTAACCTGAAGGTTAACAAGAGGCAAATCAACAATATGCTGCATAATGTATCAACATTACCCAAATGCTGCCGACAATAGAAAAGGCAGAAATGTCATAAAACAGACACATTTAGATATGAGGTAGGCCTATAAGATTTACAATGGGACATCCTTCTTTAGAAAGAATAACTGCGCTCTGAAATGCAGTGTTGTAATGTCTATAAACACAGAAGATGGCCGAAAACTGAATGGGATTATTTGTAGTCCTGTGTCCTGTTTGTTTTGTGTAATTAACAGGACTTTCCCATTCTCTCAGCTTCCTTTGTTAACTCAGTAGAAGTATCTGCGCTTGCGTTTCTTGCGCTTTGACTGGTGTTTGGTTAGGGAGGGTTTCTGTTGGTCATCTTTGTCTTTGCACGAATTCAGATGTAATTTCTCCTCTGATGATTTTTGACACTGTCCCATTGTTTTTTCAGGAACATTCTTTCCCTTGTTCTTGCTTTCCAAGCCTGACCATCTCCTGGATTTGATTGGAGCAGGCACAGAACTGTCCTCCCGACTTGTCTTTGTCTTGTCCTCTGCAGATTTCTTGTTGGGGGAATATATAATATTAAGAAGAGGAGGCAAGTTACGGTCAGATTCTGTGTAATAATCCGTCGTTCCATTTACTTCAGTGCGTCCAGCTCCAAATAACTTGAAAGTTACACTTCTTCTTTTCTTGCCTACACCAGAGGACTTTTCTGGGCTTTCTGTAGAACCTGTTTGATTGAGAAGACTTGCTGCATTGGTTGACTGACCTTTTGAATGATCAAAATCTTGATTTGGTTTGAGTCCACTTTTTTTGAGGGGTGGAGAGTCGTAAGATTGTTGCCCCTGAGAGGCCTTCCTCTTTCTACAATATTTGGGAGGACTAGTCGGCTCTATTCCAGCAAATTGAGCCATGTGGTTATTTTGGTTTTCCGTCACCTCCGTTTGTAAAAGACTCAATGCCTCATTGATGGAGTTAATGGATGGGATCTCCTCTCCATCAGATGTGGAAACCTTGTTTTGATTTGTCATTTGACTTGTCTCTCCATCTGCCTGACAAGTATATACTGAGTCCAGCTCAGGATCCTCTTCACTGCTAATAGAAATGGGAAAAGAGGCCATGTCAACATTTTGCACACTGCTATCAGAGTCCGAGTAGAATTCCACTGATAATGCCTTTAACTCATCAGCTGAGAGCACTGTTATCTGCATTGCCAGCATGGGATCAGGGGAGTCTTCATCAGACTCACTTGAATCTGATCTGATAAGAATAGGTGATGATGGTCCATTCTGCCCGGAACAATTCAGATCCTGTTGTTGATTTCCAACCATGTCAGTTACAGTCAGTGGCATGGGATCACATTGGCTTGTTGTACAATCTTTTTCTGATGGTATCAACAAAACTGTGTCTGATGTTGCCATAGATGGTGGTGAAGATGGCACCTGTGTATCTTCCTTAGACACACTGTCATTACTGACAGATCTGGTACTGAGGGTGTTGATGTCGCTGTGCTGTTCTACTGACCTTTTCTTGCAGTGCAGTGGTCCACACACTTGTCTCAGAAATTCTGTATCTGCCAATTCTTTGTCAATATCCAATGAATCATCACCTTGGTTTCTCCATGATGATTTATCCACTTCCACTGCGATGTTGCCATCAGAACAGTTGGTTAGAATGCAGCCCTTCTGGTACAGTTGATTTAAAACCTCCACCTTCATGGCATCAAACACCATCACGTCTTTGTCTGTGTCAAATTCAGCAGCCTCCTTCAACACATTTGCAAAAGTACCTCCAAGCTCTGTCTTAATATATGTTTCATAGTTGCCTCCCCAATAAAGGTCAAGAATAGCACGGGCAAAATCGGGTGCATCTTTGGTCGTTCCACTTGTTTTTCCTTGAGGCCCTTCTTTCTGGTTCAGACCTACCATCAATTCCTCACCATTCTCAGACTGAAAGTCACCACCGGCATGCCAAAGAAAAGATGTGGGTCAGATAACTGTCCGGTACTATCATCCTTGGATATATCCTTGTTTTCAGAAGCCGGGTTGCTGAGAGGTTTTGAGTTTAAGCATATGCCTGTGTTAGTGATGACATCATCTTCCAGGCGACTGTCAGCCTTTGCTGAGGTTACACCAGGTAAGCTCTTTGTAGCAGTAGCACAGTCAGTGTCAATCACAGCGTCCTCTGCTTCCTTTTCATTAGCGAGAGATTGGACGTCTTTCATCGGCGAGGAAATTAGGTCATCACATCCCTTCCTTTTGTCACTTTCTGCAGTTTGCTTGGAAATGGGAGGAACAACTGCTACTGCTCTCTGCAGTCTCTGTTGGGCTGAGTGTACAGGTGAGCTTTGTTGATAGACAGGTGCACCATGAGCAGTCCTGACAGTATGGTTAGGGGCTCTACCTGCTTTCCTGTTTGAACTGCCCTCTACACTTAGGTTAGCCTGGTTGTTGTAAACAAAGTTGGAACCCGACATCAGGTGAGAAGGCAGCGGAAAACCAGATGAAGCTGTAGGTGAAGTAGCAGTTAAATTTCTCCTTGATATCTGCCCATTGACCATGCAATAGTTTGACCATTGTGATGATGCCTGTTGTGTCCAATTCTGGTTATTTATTCCACTAGGCATCAAGCCGTTCTGTCTTGGTTGTGCAGCATAGCCCTCTGTGTTCAATGCACCATTTGTGTGGAAATTTTGCTGTTCACGATTAACAAGGTTTGGGGGATGTAACTGTGCCAAATTCTTGTTTCTCTTCGTTGTTTGTAAAGATTTCTTCCCCCTAGTGGTATTTAAGTGGGACTGTGTGAACTTCTTATATCCATAACTGCCTGTGTCTGAAAAATAGTGTAGATTGGAGGTAGGATTCTGATTTCTTGCCTTGGGCATGACAGCTTGTTTTGCTTGGTTCAACGGCAGTGCCTGACAATGATAAGAGGATCTGTTGTGATTATTCAGACTTTGATAGCTTGACTGCTGTAACTGAGTCTGTATTTGATTGTTAGCAGGTTGGCCAATTGGCATTTGAAATCTTCCATTTGGTTCACTGACATTCGTATTAGTCTGTGAGTTGTTTGATAAACACCAGCCCTGTGTCATTTCTGTAGGCACATTTGGTGCCAAAAAGTTCTGTGTGTTGTTCATCCCCTGACTGGTCTGTGCTGATCCTGAAGACTGTATGTATGAAGATTGTGCCACAGCTCTTTGATGTGGCTGTACAAGATCTGCAAATTCTGAGCACTGGCCTGTGGAATGCTGTATCCATGGGAACTGCCCAAAGTTTGGGCTGATGCTGGAACCACAGGAGGGTACACAGAATTCTCATTTGACGATGACATCCCGTAAGATCCATTTCCATGGTAATAAGCTTGAGACACATATGTTCCATGCTGCCCAGAACGAGGATGCTGATTGGGTGTACAAGGTCCCTGGTTGCTGAAACTAGAACTTGCGGTTTGCTTTCCATTCAACTGGGCATTTCCAACAGGCTGTCCAAAATGGTTGGTAGCATAGCCATAATACGCCTGGTATTGCTGGGTTTCTTGGTAGGATTGAGGATGCATGATGACACCGTCAATGGCTCTGTGCGATCACTGTCATGTCTGAAAACAGGGATAAAAAAATGGCATGTTTTAAATTCATGAGTTTTTTAAACAAATCAGCATAGGCCTACTCCCATCTGCATTTGTTCTCACAGAGAGGTCAAATCTATTCAAAGTGGAGGACAGGCCCTTTGAACAGATTCTAATGCACTACCATGATGTTGAAGACCTTGAAAACTGTTCAGGATGGATATTTGTTATGGGTTTACAAATAACTGACATTTTTTTCAGACTTTTCATAGATGGTGACCAGTCAGTCACTGGTTGATTTCACCCGGAATGACCCAATCATATTCTAATTTAACATGCCGGTAAATGGACTAGATAGAAAAGGTTGCTTACCAATAATAGATCAAGTAAAATTTGATAAAATACATATTAGATGTTTTGTCTGATTATTACCTGTTTATGTTCTTGGGTTTACACTTAAATACATTTTCTATGATTTGGAAATTACAGTAACACTGATGGAAATGTCATGAGTGGTCTCTGGCATTTAAAAGGGAACACTTCCAATGACAGGTCTGATTAGCTCAGTTTAACAAAGTTAGCTACATTTACTGTGGTGATGAATGAAGGTGTCTAGTTAGCAAGCTAACAAAGCTATTAGCTGTTTTAAATAGGCTATTGGAGTTACCAAGTTGACAATTCACATCTGGCAATCTGAACATTAAAGTTTTGTCTTCATATGTGTGTCAAGTTCCTCAAAGTGATAAGTAAACACTAGTAGGATCTCTCCTTGACTTGCTCTAATCTAAATGAACAATGTTTTCCTCAAGGGGAGACTATTTTCCGTTTTTTCTCCCACGGCGGAGCTATTTTTGTGGGCGTGACATCACTTGCCATCCGATCCCCTTGCTCAGTATTCCATGATCTTTGCTAAAAGCGTAGCTAAAACCCCTACGTGCTCAGTGACCACTCAGCAAACAACACTAACCTTCGTCATAAATGAAACATATGCCCAATCCATGCAGCATCATTGAAAATAGACGTCATTTGAAGTGTAGAAACATAACTGCGCTTTGTGGTAACACAATATCTAGCATCTCCATGCGCCAGGCGGTTACCCATTACGCACGAGTTTTTCAGGCTACAGTTTCTATGTATTTGCAACAAATCGTAATGTCTTTGGTCAACTAATAGTGGTAGATAAACTGAAGTAGGCGTACTTGCTCTAAGGTACAACTATGAATTAAACAAGGCACGTAAATACACATAGCAACGCCATGCGCAATGCGATTACCCATAATTAAGCAGGGCTTTTTCAGTTTACGGGTTCTATGTATTTCTGGGGTAGGCATATTTCTTAGGTACGAATATCAACTTAACAAGACACGCAACGCACTAAGACTGAGCATACTTCTACATTAACGTAGCCTGCTGCTAAAGCACTGCGGTGGTGTCTAAAATATGCGTGAATGACCGGTTGTAATTATGTCTCTACTCACATGTGTCCTCCTGAAATTATCTCCAGTCCAGAACTCCACTAATGTGCTCCTCTCCACTCCTAAGGTATGTACACAATTTCAGATTCTGCCATGATCTGCAACTAGAGCTGATTTTACACTGAGCTTCAGTTATTTCCACGCCCACCATATTCAGACCTGACAATAAAGCCGATCGCACGTGTGAACGTGTGAACTCTTAACAACTTTTAGCACCACTTTCATTGTTTTCATTGCCTTCCAAGAATGTGCAAATAGGCCTATTCAGAATTGTAGGCTAGCTGATGCAAATGCAAGTGCTCCCCCAAATGGACCGTCTTTTCATAGGCTAATTTCGGAGTGCTTCATTCATGGATAGGCAACTGCAATTTATAACTATAATTGTCTTATGTTTTACTCCTTCAGTGTAGAGAAATCAAACTCTGTCACAGTGGTATCCTACTTTCTGTCTTAGGATGTAGACTGTAGATGGGAGAAAATATCTCCCTGCATGATAGCCACATTCTAGAAAATCATGATGGAAGAATTAAGACTTACATAAACGGCAGCTTGCAGCTGTCCGTACCTAATTTAACAAACCACTTACTGCCAAAAGTTAATTCATGTTTGGTGATGTACACAATTAAATTGATAATAGTAGTACAAGGTAATAAATTAATGCCAGGTCATTTATTTCACAGGTGCAAAGGTTTAAAGCAAATCGAGCTGCACTCAAAGATAGAAATGAAACTGGGTGCTTTATATAGAATAAGGCAATGTTTGTCTTTTCATAACAGAATGTCCATTGTCCAATCAACCATAATATCAGTGCTAGGCTATGGTGATGTTTTGTATGCATTCTGTTCTAGATGTTTGTTTCTTTACAGCGTAGATATAACACAAGATGTAGCATATCTTGAAGAGGTATTACAACTGAATTTTATTATGTTTACAAATACCTGGACTTTAATGGCCACAAATTCAGTCAGTCCATCACTGATACCTTAGCCAGTAGATTTCTCCATCAGGGTTATGGCAGGAGATCATGTCTGTGGGCTGTGATACTGTTTTCACAGATTTCATGGAGATGGGGCTAATCACCTGCAAAGTTCATTAATGTGAAGTGCTTCTGATAGTCATCAAAGGTGTCACGTGGGGATCAGTCTGTAGAGAGGAAAGTGATGTGAGGGGGAGGGACTTGAGAGAGGATGAAGTAGTCTTATGGTAGAGATGGTTGGGGGTGGGGTGTCAACAACAAGAGTTCAGTAGAACTCAGGGGGTAACACTTTGCAGTAAGGGTACATGAATTATCATGAATTCATGCATGATTTCATTCATGATCCATTCGTGATTCATGCATTACTTCATCTCTGAATATCTAATGACTCATCAGGTATTAGCATGAATTCATTGTTTATCATTAATGACCTCCTGCTGAAATAGCAGATGATCTTCAGCATTAATTACTCTGGCTACATCATCATGAGTCATGACTAATTACACATGATCATGATGTTTTTGTTCAAAAGAAATTGATATAATTTGATATAATAAAAGTACTTATTTAGCCTACTTTGGCCTTGTCATAAGCCACACGTCAACTAAAATTTACCAATTTGAGCATGTCAACACTTTAGTTGAGGGGGCACAAACATGATGAATTCATCATGATCATGCTAATAATCATGACTCATGCTAATTAATCATGACTCATGATGATGTACCCAGAGGAACTAATACTTAAGATCATGTGCTATTTCAGCAGGAGGTCATTAATGACAAACAATGAATTCATGTTAATTCCTGATAACTCATTAGACTTTCAGAGATGAAGTAATGCATGAATCATGAATTTATCATGAATGATTTCATGCATGAATTCATGATAATTCATGTACCCTTACCGCAAAGTGTTACCATGTATTTTGCATATGCAAAATATAACCATAAGCATGTAAGCATAGACCTAACGTGAACGTGAAACACGCTACATTGAGTCAAAGGCGCTGTTGTGTAGTATTTATGCAGAAGCATACCTGAACAGACAACCGCAGTCTTTCATCACAAAATCACTATATATTAGTATAATTAACTGATCCAACTAATCCAACCAACTCAGATTTAAAAAATAAACTCAGATTAATCCTGATTGATGTGGTTCATTTCATGCCATGTATTATGTTCAATTTCAGATAGAAAATGGCTCGACTATTAAGTCAAAAATAGTATTGGGATTAGTGTGGTTCCCAAAAAGACCAAGCATAAAGATTGCATGAGACCAAGATTCTTTCTCAAACAATGCAGGTCATTTATCGAGCATTCACCGGAGAATCAGTTGATACAAAAAGATGCCACCAACAATTCTGCTGACTGAGATTTTAACCATCCTTAAATACTAAACAAACAGGCAGGAGGTTTAGGCTGCCCCTCACTCTTAACAAATCGGACCCGTCATTTATCCTATCAGCATAGGGTTATTAAACAAGAAGACAAGACCCCAGATAGCACTCTGTACTTTAAGTCCCTCAACCTGATGTCATAAAATGTAACATTGCACCTTTCTACTTCATGCTATTATCTATTTATCAAGGCAAACATCCTAGATAGCACTCTGCACTTTAAGTCTCTAAACTTGAGGCCATACATGTAACATCGCACTTTCATTTTCTACTCCATTGTGTATCATGTGTAAAGGGGTTACGTTACGTCTTTTTTTGTCTTGTGTGGGGGCGGGAGGGTGGGGAGTGGTGGTGCTTGTTTATAATAACTGTTTTCGTCTTTGTCCTGTCAAGTCGTAGTAATTGTATCAGATGCTATGTATGGTGCAGAACAAATTTCTGTAAGGATAAATAAATATTTATCCATCTATCTTTTCTCCACCAATGATCTTATAGTAGGGGAAGTTATATGAAAAATTGTTTTCCGGTGGATACAAGCATGAAATTTGGTATATATGTCCCTTGAGTGATCCTAAGATATCCTAGAGGGGGTGCCCAAAAAAATTTCAAACAGGAAGTGAGTTTTTTGCAAAATTCAAAATGGCCGACCATTCAATTGGCCATAGATTCAAAACACACCAAAAACAGCCACATCAAAGCATGAAATTTGGTATATGTCCCTTGGGTGATCCCGAAGTTGTATCCTTTGAAGATTATGTTTTGGGTCTGATTGTATCAACAACATCTGTTAAGTCATAATTTTGAGATGTCACATGGATATTAGGAGCTCGCTAGCCTCCTCAGAGAGGTACATTCCTGCACGTACTGTGGCTACATGTTCTCTATTGGCCTTGTTGAAGCCTTGGTCTCAAAAAACTATCTGTCCAAATAACTGGGAAACACACTCACACACACACACACAGCAGCAGCCCTGGTTATATTTGGCTCTAGCTGTATGTAACTATGAGGTGAGCTTAATACTAGACAAAGATTATGGCCTAGCTTCTGAATGATATTTGGGGGAATCTGTGGGGGTAGGGGATAGGTGTGCATTGCCACATTTGAGAAGAACAGAGCCAGCTATTCAAAATCAGGGTCTTTCCAGGGCAAAATAAGGATCCAACATACCCTAGCATCCAAATTCTTACTGGAGGAAATGAGTTGTGATTAAAAATATTGTGATTAATTAGAAGGTGGGCTGGTATTTTGTCCAGTGCCTATAACCCTAAATGAAAATGAAAATTCTGTGTAGGGAATCTGGATGACCTGAAGGAATAAAAGCGCTCAGAGAGCGCAGACTTCCGCCAAGGCAATATAATCACAGACACACTATAAATTCCAGATTGTGTTCTGGATCCCCGATCGCCACCAAAATCGAATCAGCTCTTATTTGTAAATACCGCTTGAATGTACTTATGAATAATCTACCAACTTTCTTTAGTTTTCTGGATTATTTACTCGCACTGAGAGGAATGCGGAATCCCTTTTTTACTCCCTGGAAGAATTTAAATGATACTTAAACCACCATGTTTTTGATGAAAAACTACACTAGGATATCAGTTCTAATATGGAGAATTTAGTGAAAAAGGTTTCTCCTTACCTATTTAGATAGTTGCCTAGCCGGGCATTTTGTCTGTCCACCGGATCGCAGAATTTCCCCGAGTCTTATAGATCCAGAGAGGTCTCTCCTCCCCCAACGTTGGGGTTCCCAATTGTTGAAAGAAGTGTAATGAAGTTTCTTATTCTTATGCATGATGGTTTAGAGAGGAAGACAAGTGGGCTGCTGATGTGAGCGTTAACGGCAGAGGTGTCAAAAGTATTCACTTTCATTACTTAAGTAGAAGTATAGATACTAGTGTTTGAAAAGACTTCAGTAAAAGTTGAAGTATCAACTCAAACTTGTTACTTAAGTAAAAGTATAAAAGTACTAGTTTTAAAACTACTTAAAGTATAAAAGTAAAAGTAATTTTAGAGAAAAAATGCCATATAAGGCAAAAAGGCTTAGGCCGTGCTGCATGGGCCTACAGCGCATTGGCAGGCCTTCATTTCTAGATACATAGCCTAGTGATAGGCCATGCATCCTTTTGTGGTATGGGATAATGGTACATGTTCTATGGCAGGGGTTCTCAACCTTTTGCAAGCTGTGTTTTAAATAGCAATATCAATAGTAGAAAATAGAAACATTTTTAACATAGGAAATCTATTGAAAGAGTGTTTGAACTAATCTTTGAACTTCCCCTGCTCATTACTGACTTTGCTAAACTCACTTATTGTATTTGATACACTATTATAGTAACTAGTATTACAGTAAAGGGAAAGGTCTGAGACACTCTAAAACCCCTCTCCCTTTCCCTTCTCCCATCAGTTGTGTGAGACTTCAGCACCACCTAAAATGAGGGTGCTCCATTTCTGAAATTGGGTGATAGAAAACTTCAAAATGATCTCACAGCAATCTGTGAAATGAACGCAATTCTTAATAAAAATGCAATGGTGGGAGCACAATTACAAAATTACACCCACTGAAAGTCAATGAGACACAGCTCCTCCTTCCTTCCTAATAGGCTACATAGGCAGCTTTCTCTTTTTAGCACAGAATTCTTTAGGCTATTTAAAATTGTGTGACAACAGTGTAACCTGCCACTGATTGTGTTTGGGGAAAATATATTTTATTTCAGTGAGTGAGTCCAGTGGGTGTGATTTAAGTGCTCCAATCATTAAGTCTACAATAATGTACTCCCACCACAGATTACAGTTTTAAAAATTGTGTTCATTTCACAGATTTCAATGAGATTGAAAACTTGAAAAAAGATCTCTGCAACTTATAGGTCTATATTATAATGTGTGATGATCTTGCAAGTTCAGCCTTTAACACTAGATAAAGACATACCTTGCGTGATTTTTATACTGAAATTGAACCCTGTCATTCTCTAGCAAGTACGTTGCCAATGATACCAAAGGATAGATCTGGTTGTCTAGTTTAATTTAATACCAAATACCTCGATTGTAAGAGCAGATATACCCATATAAAGACAATGAAGCAAAACCGGCAATATGTTTTGAGGCATAGCGCGCGCAAAATGATGACTTAATTGGCGCCTCTGAAGAATGTTAAACTTATTTTCGGCTCGAAAAAATTACCGAGGTCCGGACCTCGGTGTCCTCTATTGTAGCCACGGCCATGGCTATAACATGAGTTCTAGGCTACACGTTTTTATGTTATGCAGAAAATTATCCTGCAACTATTAAAATGCCCAGCAACAGCATTTCCAAGGTAAGCGTAACAATCGCTACTTAGATGTAAAATGAAAATAGGCTGCGTTAATAGCCAAATAATCGTCTTCTTGACAGTAGGCTATGTTGCAGGGATCCTAAATTTAAATGAGACAATTTGGTAGGAAGATACTTATTCTAGACAGGTGCTTGCTTTCAAAGCAGCAAAGCTTGCAACATGACTCTTCCTAGTAGCTCCGCTGGAGAGGAAAGATAGAAAAGCATTGCGGGCGATTCTGCTCAAGGAGGTGAGCTGCGCTGCATCTAACACGCACACAGTGCGTGCACAGCACCTAACGAGCAATTGAAGATCCCAAAAGAAAAGTTTGAACGATGACGAGACGAAATAAAAACATGGCGAAAGAAATAGCAGTAACGAGGCGATTTTTAAAATGTAAGGAGTAGAAAGTACCGATACTTGCATGAAAATGTAAGAAGTAGAAGTAAAAAGTAGGCAGAAAAATAAGGAGTGGAGTAAAGTATAGATACCTAAAAAATGTACTTAAGTACAGTAACGAAGTATTTGTACTTCGTTACTTGACACCTCTGGTTAACGGCGAGCGTTGCTGTCGGCCTGCCGCCCCGTCTGAATGCTCCAGGAGAGTTCGCGTTCTTCCAGCTGACAATTTCAGCCTGGTTTTTATTCTTGGTCTTGTAGCAGGTAGACCAGTGGCGTTTTCAAGACGACGTAACGTTACAAAACGTTTACTATGTCACCCATAGGGATGAATGGGAACTGTTACATTACGTTACAAAATGTTACGCCTGTTGAATTCGCCCCAGGCCTACCTGCTCCTTGCCTTCCTCTGGCCTGTTTAGGTTAATGAGGGGGCGGGGCGGTTAACCTAATTAGCCACTTGGGCAGCACTACTTAAGAGGACTAGTAGTTAGTAGTAGCGTAGGTGTCATGGGGTGACTAGTTCCAGTGGGGGAGGGAACATTTAGTATGGGTTTTTGCCTATGTGAAATTGTTTGGAGGTAGCTCCCCAAAATGGCAGCCTCCATAGCCAATTGCAAACAGGTGAAGGCATTCATTATTGAGTCAATTAGTCACAGGTGTATACCATGAACAGGTGCTGTGAATGATTGGTGCACAGGGTGTGGGTGAGTGCTTTTATTCTCAGGTGCCCAGTTGAAGAGGGAGAGAAGCAGAGAGGAGCTGAAGCCAGGTGAGTTGGAAAGCCCTGGGAGAGAAGCCCTGGCCCTTGGGGCTGAAGTCCAGGTGGTTCCCGGAGGGATGGAACTGAGATGGGCGTGAGGGAATGGATATCGGCTGCCGGTGCGAGCACCCAACGAATGGGGATGAGACGAAGAGGGATCCGCAACTTGCGGCGTGTACACTGAAGTCTGTGGAAGGGACCTAAGGTTCTTTGGCCTCGTTGGATACTAGGGGAGTGAGAACGCTCATCCCTCGCTAAGCTAAGTGCCACTCATTGCCCCAGTGTATGTTGGCCTGGGTCCTCTCCCTCTCCATATGCTGCCCACTCGGCCTTGGCCCCTATTGAAACTGTCTCCTGTTTGTTAGCTGACCACCGATGTCACAGACTGTCTTTGAATTAGATCATGTTGGGGAGAAACTGCTCCGTATTTCGCTTGGACTGTGTGCTGTGACCTATTTCACTGAGCCCCGTTTGTAGTGATCATATGCAGAGTGAACTGCCATTTGAAGTCCTCCCTGTGAGATATCCTGACTGTCTTTTCCTTCACGAGTGACTCTTGACCCGAGTAGTTTCTCCCCAAACACACACATACACGAGCTACGTGGCAGGAGCAACTGTAACAGTGAACATTGATTAGTAACCCTAGCGAGGGGCCCTGCTGTCCTATATCTCTCTTTGTTTGTGGCCAGACTCACATTGTCTGTGGGGGGCACCAGCGAGTAACTTTCACCTTGTTCTTCCCAGTGATGCTGAAGAGGAACAGCGGCCTGCTGGCCATCAAGACCCCACCCAAAGGCATTGATGGGCCTGCCTGGTGAACTGTGGACCCTTGGACCTGTCTTTGCTGCTTTGTGGCAGATTGAACAGACAAACTGTTGAACTGAGACTTTTTACACCTTTTTTGTAATAAATAATATAATTGTTTTAATATATTTGTGCGTCTTAGCGTAATTGGAAAGCATGGTCTGATCCTCATGGTAGTCGGGTTGAACGGGGGCCATTGCGCCCCCTACCTGTGACATAGGCTCTACTGAGCCTACCACCAGGTATGTTGCTGCCCGCACTATTTGTTTTGTTTGTAGTGTAATTATTTGTGTTTTATCTAGCTTTGTGTCCATGTATCCTTTTATCTAGCTCTGTCCAGCGTCGAGGACATCTGGTCATGTTGCATGCTACGAGTGGGGGTATGTAGACTGGCTATTTAAGGTAACAATATTGGGCTACATGTGGCTTACTCTTTGTTTTCTGTTTCTTCAGATGGCATGGCCCTGCTTGGCAGTTACGTTGTGCTGCCGTCTTGTCTTGCTTTAGTTTATGTTCAGTTAATTCGTTTGTTGATTTTCTTTGGTTTTTGTCATTTTTCTTGTGCTTGGCTGGCGCTTGCATGCTGCTTGCTTGGTGTGTGTGTGTGTGTGTGTGTGTGTGTGTAAACCTTTTGTTTGCACAGCAGGCAGAGCCAACGGAGTCGGGCTAGCCACTGGTCATGGGCAAGTGTGTTTGGTGTGCTTGCTGTGGCTTTTTGTATTAAGAAATCACTTTTACTGTATACTGGTTTCCTACAAGTCTTTGCAGAAACTTGACCCGTCCATGTTAGCCTGCCCCCCTCAGGTAGTCTACTACTGTGTTAACCGTCTTCTATGACAAACCAAATAAATATTTGTATGTTTATGTCTGGTGTTTGTTTCAGGTCTCTGCCATTAGTTTCATTGTTGCTTAATACATTTTCTTTATTGTGAAGTCCATGTCTTTGTGCTTATTCGAACCTGATTAGTTTAGCGGTTTGGCTATAGTTTAAAGATTCCCTAAGGAACTAGGCCTTGGGGTGGCGTAGTCGGGCTACTAGGGTGTGATTTCTCAACCTCACCCATGTCACCCTGTTACAGTCTGCTGATGTGCCTATGCTGCCTTTATCAGTTACTAGCGTGTAGGAACCTGTATTTACATGGCTGCCAATCACCCTCTGCTTTGCTGCTGTCTGTATCAGCAGCTTGGTTGATTCCCAGACTGTCAGGGTTTCAGAGTATTTAGTTGCATTTCTTAGGACACAGTGTTCAGAACATTCTGTTAATACAGTACTTATTGTGACAGGGGTGAAAAGGTGCAACAATAGCTGTAATAGCAGGGTCCCAGTGACGTGATAACGGGAGCGCGAACAATTTGAACTGATGGGCAGGATGTGGAGGCAAGCATAACAACACCAATGGACGGCACGGAGAAAAGTGCATATTGCAGTGGTTTGGAGCCGGTATGTAGGGAAAAATGCAAGGAATTGGTAGGGAAATACATCGGACGTGACCCGTACTTGATGAAAATGTCAGAATTTTCTCGAGTGGAAAGATTTGCCGACAATCGCGGCTGTGGCATTACGAACTACGGCATGGTTCTCTGAGTTTTTTCCCCATTTCTCACCTTTACGGGCGATTTCCTTAGGTACTCAATATTAACCCTTTCCCTTCTCTCGGTTAGACAGTTTATAACATCCAAAAACGGCACAAAACTGAGGCTTTTGGTACAAAAAAGTTGCAACCAAAATACAGTGCTTTCAATGGCTCCAGCTCCAGTAGCCCCCCAGTTGAGGTTCGCGCGTGTACAGAAGAACGCTGAAAAATACGTTAGTGACGTAGGGTGAAAGCCAGCAATTGTTAAGGGCACTAAAAAAATGTAATTTAAGTAAAAGAGCTTAAAAATATGTATAATGCACTGTTGAGAGTAGCACATACTGCATCACAGTAGAATAGAATAGAATAGAATAGAATAGACTTTATTGTCATGCCAGCATGAAAATTGCCTTTGGTCTCACTGTACAATAAAAACACAAATACTCATTCATTCCAATGCTCAAAACAAAAACACATACACAAATCATTGCATATCCATCCCCTCCCAGCATACACTTCATATACAAGTCAGGCACCAATTCCAGACCCTTGGTTCTCACTACACCTTATAGCCTTTCCATTGTTTGTTGACCATGGAGATTGCGTTTGGTATAAATGAGTGTTTGTATATGTTTCTTCTTGCCATATGTGATCTGTAGCGCCTCCCTGAGGGGAGTAATTCAAATTCAGAGTGAAGGGGATGGGTATTATCATCTAAAATGTTCATGGTTTTTCTGTCAACTGCAGTCCTATATAAATTGTCCAGTGGTTTTTGGGGTCGTCCTATGATCTTTCCTGCCATTTTCACTACTCTGGATAACCTGTTCTTGTTGGATAGGGTGAGGTGACCATACCAGACAGAAATATTATAGGTTAGGACACTCTCTATTAGGCTTACATATGTTCTCTCCAAGATATTGCAACTTACTCCAAAACCTTTCAGTTTCCTGATTAAAAACAACCTTTGATTGGCCTTTTTACACATGGCATCAACATTCTCAGTGAAGTTAAGTTTGCAGTCAATATATGTGCCTAAATACTTGAAACAGTTGACAATTTCTACATTTTGGTAAGAAAGTGAGAGTGGTGATGGAATACCAGTATAGTTAAGAATTAGCTCCTTGGTTTTACATACATTGAGTAAAAGTGAACTATTCTTACACCACTGCTCTAGCTTAAAAACATGATTTAAATAGTCAGAAATGCTGGCATTTTGATAGAAGAGTCCCACTAAAGCCATATCATCAGCATATTTCACAAGCTTAAAATCATTATGGTGGAGTGACATTTCATTAGTGTACACAGAGAACAACACAGGGGACAGACAGCATCCTTGTGGGGTCCCTGTGTTAAGGACAAGTTCCTCTGAGACTAAGTCTCTGGTGCATACTCGCTGTGGACGGTCAGTTAAAAAGTTCTTTATCCAATGCACCAATCCTCCATCTACCCCTAGGTCTAAGAGCCGTTGGAGTAGTATGTGGATTTGCATTGTATTGAATGCAGCAGTAAAGTCAATAAATAAAATCCGTGCATAGGTGTTGGCATTTTGCAGGTGCTTGGTGACCATGTTAGTCAGAGTGAGGGTGGCATCCTCAGTCCCTCTATGGGACTTGTAGGCAAACTGCATGGGATCCAGGAGTTGGTTCAGGGATGCAGTAAGATGTCTAATTGCAACCCTCTCCATGCATTTAGCCAGGATGGGGGTCAAGGCAACCGGACGAAAGTCATTCAGTTCTTTTGACCCAGGTTTCTTTGGGAGCGGTTTGATGACTGAAGATTTCCACATATTTGGCACTGTACAGGTGGACAGTAACAGTTGAAATAAATAAGTCAAAACAGGTGCTAGTTCATTTGCGCATGCCTTCAGTGCCCTTCCACGGAGGCCATCAGGTCCAGGCGCTTTATGTGGGTTTGTTTTTGAGAGGCAATGTCTGACTTCCTCCACTGATAGGTGGATTGTGGTGGTTTGAGGAGTGTTGGTTAGAACAGCATTGCATTTGGCTTTGTTGTCAGGTGAATCAAACCTTCCATAAAAACTATTAAGGTTATTTACAAAGGGTAGGTCCATGAAAGTGTCCATTGGTTCCTTGCAGTCTCTGCCCATCATTTTGTTAAGCCCTTCCCATGCTTGTTTAGGATTATTTGTGCAAAATTGTTCTTCCACTTTATTTTTAAAATCAACTTTTGCTTTTTGCATCTTTCCTCTAAACTCCCTCCTTATTTCTCTCATTTTCTCTACATCGCCCCTTCTGAAAGCTGTCTTTTTCTCATTAAGGCAGGCTTTTAAGTCTTTTGACAGCCAGGGCTTATTATTGGGGAATGTGACGATTCTTTTGGTCTCTGTTGCGGCTTCCTCACAGAACTGTATGTATGACGTGATGCAGTCTGTTAGCTCATGAGGGTTTTCACAGGAGTCAAAGAATGTGTCCCAGCATGTTGTTTCAAAACAGTATTTTAATTTATCAATTGTCTCCCCATTCCAAACGTTGACGAATTTTATAGTAGGCTTTTCGCGCTTCACTAACTGTCTGTATTTTGGCAGCAGGTGAATGACGTTGTGGTCTGACCTCCCGATGGGTGGGCGGCACCTCACCTTGTAAGCATGTTCTATGTTGCCATAACAGTGGTCTAGGATGTTAGATGCGCGAGTTGGACAGTCTACATATTGTTGTAGTGTTGGGAGATATGTTGAGAGGGACAACGTGTTGAAATCCCCTAAAATAAAAACGGGCTGATCAGCTGAGCGAGAGAGTGCGCAGTTGAAGCAGTTTAATATGCGCTCTGCTGCTTCTTTGTTATTAGGGCCAGGCACGTAGACCAGGATGACAGTCAGCTGCCCAAATTCTCTGGGCAGGTAAAATGGTCTGAATGAGACCATTAAGATCTCATAGTCTCTTGTGCAAATCTTGTCTAGAATAGTGAACTGTGTCGCCCATTTGTTATCCACAAGAATACAGAGACCGCCTCCAATAGATTTTTGAGACGTTGCCTTATCTCTGTCGGATCTTATTATAGTGTATCCATCAATGCTAAAATGACAGTCCTGCTTTAGCCATGTTTCCGTAAAACAAATGAGGTTACTACATCGAAAGTCCTCCTCGTATTTAATGCGAAGTGTTACCTCATCCAACTTGTTGTTGATCGATCTTACATTAGAAAGAGTTATCACTGGCAAGGGGTGCCGACTTCCGCGTCTCCTCTACTACATCGAAAGTCCTCCTCGTATTTAATGCGAAGTGTTACCTCATCCAACTTGTTGTTGATCGATCTTACATTAGAAAGAGTTATCACTGGCAAGGGGTGCCGACTTCCGCGTCTCCTCAAACGATTCCGAACACCTCCTCTGGATCCACGTTTCTTTTTTAGTTTGGTGATCCTCAGTGATTGTAATCCATATGAAGTATATCCAGCATTCAAATGTCTTGCAATCGGCCGACAGGATAGAAGGAAATCCCTGGTATAAACGATGCGAGGGAGAGCAATCTCGTGGATGGGCCCATTGTTGGCAGCGTTTGCGTCAGGTAGAGATGTCAGGAGAGTTAATAAGGCGATATACAGGGCGGAGAAGTACATTATTGCGATTAGAAGTGTATGTAAGAGGGTTACTTCGGGACGTACACTTGTACACACTCAAAACGCACTAAAACACAATAAAAACGCCGAGGACAGACAGACAGGTGAGACACAGGGTCAGCAGCAGAGCCGCGCCCCCAAGCCATTAATGTCAGTCGGAATGAGCACAGGAACAGGGGGTAACAGGGGGTAACAGTAGTAGCCTGGCAGGCAATCTCTACAGAAAATTTTCTGTACTTGAGTCTGGAAAGGCTGGATTGGATAGAGGGCCTAGAAATTGGCCTAGATTAGCCTAGAAAATCTAGACACCCCTAGCTAGCCCATTGTTAGCTCGCTAATAACTTGTAGTAATTATTGTCATTGCTTGATCTAATATTTAATTAAAGGGACCATATTATGCTTTTTCCAAGCTAACTTTTTTAGCTCTATTGTTCATGACAGGCTGTTTCTCAGGGACATGTGCACCAAGTAACTAGACACCTACAGTCAACACATTGAGGACTTCCCCTGTAGCCAATGACAGACCCCCCTAATTAGTCAATTGATCATTTTCATTGTTCTCAGCTGCAAAGTGCCAGCCAACTTTTTTTTTTTTGCAATTATCCATTCTCGCTGTCCTCACCTGCTTACTGGCTGCCAATGTTGTGGGATTCCACCATGGAGGTATTAATAAACCTGGAGAAACATAGTAAGTCCCGCCTCCCATTCATTCCAATGTGGAATGCTAGGCTAGTGAATTCATCCAAAATTGAACAAAATTTTCAGTTGTCAAGATGGCGTTTCATGGAGCTCACTTCCGACTCCATTTCATTAGGCCAATGAGGGCCCATGTTACTAACGGAGATGAGGGCGGCACCAGGTGACACACACCTGATGTGCACAGGGAGCTTGTTAGCATGAGCTGAAAGTGCAGTATTAACCAATCAGCATATGTCAAATGGAGTCGGATGTGATGTAATTTCTGGAAAATGGCGACGAGGAAGTGCAATGCTAATTGGCGAAGCTAATCAGCCAAATCCTGACCCCCTGGATTCCACCCACCTTACCCTGTGACCTATGTAGTTAGGAAAATTCTATGCAGGTGGTTTAAGCCAGAGACACTTATATAGGAGGAGACAAATCACTTCGGAAGTCCTCCCATTGAAATGCACTACGGCCGATCGTAACGCAAAGATGGCGGAGTAGAGAAACTGGAAGTCCTGCCTTACGGTAGAAATAGCCAATCGCGTTACTGAACGCTGTATGACTGACGGTTAGCTTTTTGTTTACTCCCTCCGTCACTATGGTGACAGCCATGCCGCGAATGTCAGCGCAGGCGCAGTAAGCAATTTGCCGTTTTAAATAACGTCTTTTTAGCTTTGTTTTAGCGTCTGTCTGGTATATTTTGGCACTGTTCAACTCAGATTTAAACAAGGATTCACACCATACACTTTTTAAGTCCATACGACCAGTCAATCTGTACTTATGGATATTTCCCCATTCATTTTGGAGGGTCTGGTCTTGTTAAGCCCAAATAGCTGCCCGGAGGCGTGTCCAATATGGCGGCCGAGTGATGGGACTTGCCTTAGAAGGACTTTGTTTAAGCACACAGCTGCTGTCAGTTACTAACAGTGTAAATGGTCTATATTAACAATTGAGGCTTTTTATCCATCTTAAAGTGCAGTGTGTAGAGGCAGTATAGACCCAAGAAACACATTCATAAAAAGCCATAAAAAGTGATTTGGGTCCTTTTCTTGGCTCCTTCCAAAAGTCTCAAGAGTCAGATTGTTCCACTCTTTCCACTAACCAACCCTCTCTTTTATCCTCTTTCTACCCTCCTCAGGAGATGACATGTTACAATAACAAGTCGTGACAAATTACAACATATGGGATCAGGTGTCTGTGAGTGCGACTGTGTGACAGCGTGTGAAAATTGAGGAAAACATTGTACAAGGGATACATTGATTCCATAGCAGGTGCCAACTCTGTCTGGCGCGTGTGTCGGGGCAGCTTCTGTACCGAGGGGTGTGCCTGTCTGTGAGAAAGTGTGGCCGGGTGTGTGTGTGTGTGTGTGTGTGTGTGTGTGTGTGTGTGTGTGTGTTGGGGCCCGCACTTGGGGCAGGCTAATGACATAATCTTCAAAAATCTGCATCTGTGGCCTCACAGCTGCAAACTCAAAAACACAAAAACAAAAGCAGCTGCATAGGACAAGAGTAAAATCTGCCTAGTGACTGCTGACGGCCTAGTGTGACACTGCCTGGTGACACAGACAAAAAACCCACTGTACAAGACACAAAAACAATTCTTGTACAAAAGCAGGTGCATAGGACACAGCTACACTGTTTAACAGTAAAATCTGCCTAGTAACACCACACTGACAAATAACAAAAGCAGGTGCATAGGACAAGAGTAAAATCTGCCTAATAACACCACACAGACAAAAAAACACTGTACAAAACACAAAAACAATCTACAAAAAACCCTTGTACAAAAGCAGGTGCACGCAGCAGGTGCATAGGACACATCTACACTGTTTAACAGTAAAATCTGCCTAGTAACTGAAAATACCCTTAGTCATTACAATAACAACAAAATGGCCGCCACTTCAACTTTCAACCAACATACTGGATGATGTAACCCTATGATGTCATTCATGATGATGTCACTTGACCTACTTACTGTACATGACCTTTGACCTGTCTAATTAGTTTGACGAGTTAATCCCTTTTTGACAGAAGGTGCCCTTCTTACTCTCTGCCATTAAGCTAGTTATCACATGAATAGCAGGGCACCTGGCTTTCAGCAACTAAAACAATAGCAGCTATTAAGTCACGTGTTATCATAATAGCTGGATAATTGAGTGACAATAGGCGTATTCGACATGTAAAGCCAGCTGCAGCCAAGCGATGCATTGTGGTTAGACGCGGTGTCCGACCTCCTGGCTGACTTCACCAAACTTGTGAATGTGTCACCAAAATACGCCCACAGCACGTCACTCGAAACTCGCGGTATCAAGGCGCCTGCAGCCAAACCCCGCATCTCCTTTTTCTCGGCTGCAAGAGGATGCATCCCAACCCCATGACGTAACTCATTATTCCGATTGGTTTGAAACTCCTCATGACAAATATGACACCCACCACGTTGTACTCACTGAAAATGGGCTTATTTGAATGAGCTGCTGCTAAGCAGCAATTAAATAGTCTTATTGCTCTCCAGCATGGCTTGGTTTAAGTCAAAAAGCCATCTCAAATAAGCATTTCATACCACATTACTATTTTTTACAAAATGCCTTCAAACACAACCCTGTTCCTCTTGCATTGCAACAATAATTTATTAAGCAACATTATATGATTCATTTCGCCATTTATCACGTTCATTTTAATTTTAATAATTAAATGAGGGGATTCAAGCTGTTTTCAATGCAAAAAAACTTCCGTGATATCTCCTGACATCACGTCCATGTTCACGTGTTGTATGGCTGCAGCCAGAGCTGCAGCTGTGTTGTCCACCTTCTCCCCCATGCTTTTCCACTCCCACCGACGTATTTCCGTAGATCTCGCTGGCTCTGGCTACAGCCTCTAGCCGTACCGACTCTGAACCCGAATGAGCTTATTATCTGGGCACCTGGCATGGGCATTCTCATTTGTTGTCAGAAATATGAGGCAGCCACTTTCTAGTGCAGGGCTTGTAGAACCTGATAATGTAATAATTACCCAATAATGTAATAACTCCCGATAATGTAATACAAACTCTCTCATAAGTCCCTAAAACATGTAATAAATCCTGATAATGTAATGTGGTGCATTTCCAAATAATGTAAAAATCGGCATGCTGATCATGTAATAAAATGTTACATTACCAGTATTCTGATTTTTACATTTTTATGAAATCCACTGTATTACATTATTGGGATTTTATTACATCATCAGGTTTTATTACATGTTTTGGGAACTTATTAGGGAATTATTATTACATTATCAGGAGATATTACCTTATTGGAAATTATTACATTATCAGGTTCTACAGAGACCACTATCATTTATTTGAGGAGGGAGTGTAGTCTGCTGTAGGCTTCTTGTATGAAAATGAAATATTAATTTGTATGTAATACCAGCCAGAGTAGTGATTTTTTTTGTACAGACTGCTGATTGTCCTGCCACCTACTCTTTGTGTTGGAGAGACAAGGGGTTTCACTGTAGGCCAGTCTGATTTCCTTGATTTCCCTTGCCTTCTGGCCTATATGCACAATCATGGTTACTGATAACCTTAAAAGTATCAGATCAGAAAGCAAATCTTATCCTCTCTCCAACAGTAATAAAGAAAAGGTCAATCTGCAGAGGTGTCTGACTGCCGAAATATAGACATCCTAATTCCGGTTGATGTCACTATGACATGAATAGAGATCTTTAAAAACTGAGAAGTTTAAAAAAAAAAAAAAAAAAAAAACTGAGAAGTTGGTGAATCTAGTCAGTCCCTGCGCAAACTCCTTGCTAAATTGGTCAGATTTTCTCTGCAGAGAAAAACGCCTTTTCTTCACAGCGCTATGTAGGCCTACTAGATATGCAGTTTCTCTCTCTACGCATGTAGTTTGCAGGCACTGTGAACAAAAGAGGAAATAAACTAGTCCATGTCAGTAATTCGCTTCGTCTTGAGCATTTGTGATTGATTCAAGAGCATGTACAAATCCAAGTGTCAATCAAGGAAATGTTGGATTTTTTTCCACGACAACTGCTCGTTTTTTACAACATTTAAGTTAAATATCTTTATTCAGCATACAAAACGGATGCATACTCGCTGAAAATATGCAGCCCTTCTCAGGTCATTGGTTTTAAAATCTGGCCCTTATGAATTTCTAATTGAATCGCCCTGTTCTAGTGGTTCTGTGTGGTCTTTGTTCTCAACACTACAGCATGAAGCGCCGGGGGAAGTCATGCCTAGTCACAAACCCGTTTATCACCGCATAATTTGTTGCCACACACAACTTGCTGACCCCAGAGTTTTTTCCCCTTAGGTCTGGTCTTTTTCCAGACCACAGACAGACTGGTCTCTTTTCAGTGACCTTTGACCTATAAGGTCTTGGAGCCCAGGTCATGCCCTCTGCCATGCCAACTGCTGCACTAATTGCACTTTTCTTGCTTTTCTTACCTTGTGTACTTGTCTGTTCTTATTCACATGGGGAACTCTTCGGCTCTTCATTCTATATAAATTCTTTATTCACCTTCACTGACATTACTTATGCATGGTTTATTACTCACATTTACACAGCTATTAAGCCACTTGTTCTCTTCTGAATAGCTGGGCACCTGGCATTCACAGGCACCTAGGATACCTGGGCATTCTCACTTTTCCTTAAACACTTGGTTTGGGATAACGGCCACCATGAAGCCATATGGAAGGGTGTCCATTATTTTCCTATATCGGGACACATTGAAGGCCGTTCACCCGGTTGCAACTCAAATGTATAGATGGTAAGCAAGTGTTTCAAACATAAAATAAACATGTGGCTCCGTCGTTTATTTGGTCGGGGTACTATATTCATATGAAATATGATCCATATGACTATTAACTGTAGTATAGTAATCAATACTGCTGATTTCCCCAAAAAAGATCTTCTGACCCAAGAGTTTAACTGCTTCTTATAAACTAGGCCTCAAAGATGGCTGGTTCCTTTCCATTTTTAGAAACTCAGTTGTAACTTTTACCATTACCTCTAGGTGTCTTTTGTGTCACAACATCTGTCAGGCTGTATATTTAAGATGTCAATTCAAGGGGAAGGAGCTTGCCACTCCCAAAACGGCATTCCCTCACGTACAGTACAGCAATCCCTTTTTAGGGAGGCCTAACCTGA
>JAODXP020004154.1:25000-37092 GCA_027497455.2 Sardinella longiceps | reverse complement strand
GGCAGGGTCGGGTGGCCAACCACAGCACCCAGAATCTCCAGGCTCACAGCGAGGGCGTCACGATCCTCTCGGCACACAACATCGTACCAGACGGCCTACAACATCAAGAAGAGGAAGTCAGCCAGAAATCAAGCCAACGAACGCAGGCCACAGAGGCAGGGGAAGCCAGGAGGGAAGCAGTGAGGTGGCCAACAGCAGCAGCCAGGAAAGACTGGGAGTCATTTGACAGGGAGGTAGACCAAGTCCTGGAGTGTGTTCTTGCGGGAAGCAGCGGAACAAAGGTGAAAGCAATGTCCACTATTATCTGGAGCATAGGAGGAGGAGAGACGGTGCAGAGGTCAAAGAAAATAGGCGCCTAAGGAAGATCGCAAGGATCAGAAGCGACCTGAGAAGGCTTAAGAAGGCTTTCCGGCAAGCTCCTGATGAGGAAAAGCCTGCACTGTCAGAGATGCGAGGGGTCTTGAGGGAGCGCATTAAGACCTTGCGCAGGGCAGAGTGTCAGCGGAGGAACAGGAGGAGACGTGAACAGGAGAGAGTGAAGTTCACCAAAAATCCCTTCAAGTACTTGTCTGAGCTCCTTGGAGTCGAAAGGTCAGGAGTACTAAAGGCCTCGAGGGAAGAGGTTGAACATCATCTTCGCAAGGTGCACAGTGATGCAAGGCGGGAGGAGGAGCTGAACCTGGAAGGAAAGCTGCGCCGTCCAGAAGAGCCGGCCATTTCATTTGATAACGGAGAGCTCGGATGGCAGGAGGTCAACGATTTCATCAAGAATGCCAGGGGAGGATCAGCACCAGGGCCAAATGTGATTCCGTACAAAGTCTACAAGAACTGCGAGAGGCTAAGAAGACGTCTATGGAAGCTCCTTAAGGTGGTGTGGCGGAAGAATCAGTTGCCAGACAGCTTCCTCACGGCTGAAGGATGCTTCATCCCCAAACAGGAGGACTCTTCTAGCCTAAAAGACTCGCACAATCTCGCTGTTGAACGTGGAGGGCAAGGTGTTCTTCGGAGTTGTGGCCAAGAGGCTTACGCAGTTCTTGATAAACAACAAGTACAGCGATACATCAGTACAGAAAGGTGGAGTCCCAGGAGTCCCTGGTTGTATTGAACACAACAGCATCATCTCCAGGATCATTGAGGACGCCAAGAGGAATCAAGGAGACCTAGCAGTCCTATGGTTGGATCTGACCAACGCTTATGGTACTGTCCCCCATAAGCTGGTTGAGTACACACTTAAGGCTACCAAGTCCCAGACAGGGTCCAGCTACTCCTCAGGAACTACTTTGGCAAATTTAGGATGCGCTTCTCCTCTGGAGACTTTACTACCAATTGGCAGAGGCTGGAGGTGGGAATCGCAACTGGGTGTACAATCTCAGTGATTCTCTTTGAGGCTGCAATGAACCTCCTGGTGAAGTCAGTGGAGAAGCCGAGACGGGGAGCCGTACTGTCAAGTGGAGTCCAGCAGGTTCCAGTCAGGGCCTTCATGGACGACTTGACTATCACGGCAAGGTCAGTCCCAGAGGGTAGGTGGATCTTGGAGGACTTGGTGGAGCTCACCACGGCAGCCAGGATGGAGTTCCAACCCTCAAAGTCAAGGAGTCTGGTGCTGAAGCGGGGCCGGGTCCAAGATCGTTTCCGGTTTAAGATCGGAGACGACACCATCCCCACGGTAACGAAAAGCCGGTCAAGAGCTTGGGAAGATGGTATAGATCTGACCTAAACGACAAGGCAAGTGTAAGGGAGATGCTCAGTCAGGCAGAAGAGTGGCTGCAAGCCCTGGAGAGGAGTGGTCTACCAGGAAAGTATAAGGCCTGGGGTTACCAGCACGGCATCCTACCAAGGCTCTTGTGGCCACTGCTTGTATATGATGTCCCCTTGACAACAGTGGAAGCTTTGGAAAGGAAGATCATTAGCTTCCTCAGGAGATGGCTGTCAGTCCCCAAAAGCTTTTGCTCTTTGGGGTTATACAGCTCAGGGTCTAAGCTGCAACTGCCCATCACGTCTGTCGTGGAGGAATTCAAGACTGCCAAGGTCCGGTTGGTCATGATGCTGCGTGACAGTGAGGATCAGGCAGTGCGACAGGCAAACATCACCGTGAGGACTGGTCGGAAATAGAGCGCCAGTGGAGCTCTGAGAGAAGCAGAGGAGCAGTTGCAACACGCGGACATCACGGGCACTGTGACGCAGGGGAGGTTAGGCCTTGTAGTCATTACCCAAGCAAGCTGGAAGGAGGCTAAAGGGAAGGACCGTAGGGGAATGGTGCAAGAGGAGATCCGAGCTGTGGAGGAGGAGAGCAGGCAAGCCAGGGCAGTGGCTATGAAACAGCAAGGGAGCTGGACACGGTGGGGCGGTGTCCGAGGAAGATCCCTTAGCTGGAAGGACATCTGGAGCATGGAGGGGCATCGACTGAAGTTCCTGCTGAGCTCTGTGTACGATGTATGGCCTACACCGACAAACCTGCAAAGGTGGAGGCTGTCAGAGGACCCATTTTGCGCACAGTGCAAGAGACCAGCAAACCTCGAGCACATCCTGTCATCCTGTCAAGCAAGCCTGACGGAGGGGAGGTTCAGGTGGCACCATGATAAAGTGCTGGCGCAACTGGCAGATGGACTGGAGAAAGAGAGGAAGCGGAAAAGACCCCAGACCCAAACCAAGGGCCCCCGCTTCATCGGCTTTCTCAGGCCAGGGGAGAAGGCAGGCAAGGAGGACAGGTGTGCAGGGATCCTTGGTACGGCACAGGACTGGGAAATGAGAGTTGACCTGGGTAGGCAACTCAAGTTCCCGGAGAAATTGCCATCACCAGCCTCCGACCAGATATTGTGCTCTGGTCTCCTGCAACAAAGCAGGTGGCTTTGATAGAGTTAACGGTACCCTGGGAGGAGAGGATCGAGGAGGCACATCAGCAAAAGTTGGGGAAGTACCAGCCACTCATCGCAGAGAGCCAGCAGAGGTGGGGTGCAGGGGGTTTCCAGGACAGTCCCTCTGGAGAGCGCTAGGCAGTCTTGGGGTTAGAGGTGCAACCCGCACAAGCCTAGTAAACAGCATTTCCAGGCAAGCAGAGCAGTCATCCAGGTGGCTGTGGCTGAAACGGAGTGAGCGTTGGCAAAGCCAGGCGGGCAAAGAGGAAGGGAGTAGAGTTGCACGGTAGGTTCCTGATTGGCAGAGGGAGCAGTTCCAGGACGCTGATTCTGCTGTCAAGCCCCACTGAGGTGTCGTGGGCTTGTTAACGAAACATCAGTGAGGTGGGGTGCCCACTTGAAAACCCAGTGAAGTTGACAGGTCCACGCCGTGCAGCTCTGTCCCAATGAAAGACGTCTGAGAGGAGCGACTTCTATGCTAGCCACCACACAGAGGGAGCAGGACTCGACTCCTGCCAGGCGTGGTGGCTGCGGTATACTCTACCGTTTAATATAAATACCGTTCATATAATGTTATTGATCTTGGTGTTGTGTGTTTGTGTTCCAGGATCTTTGGTCACCTGAGCCATCGGTCTGACTGGCAACTCATCAAAGTCAACTACAGCGCCCTCTTCAGGCAACACTGTGAACCTGCAGACTATTACACATGGCCACTGGTGAATCAGGTATACACACACACACACACATTGCAGCGCCCTCTTCAGGCAACCGTGTGAACCTGAAGACTATTACACATGGCCACTGGTGAATCAGGTATACACACACACACACACACACACACACACATTGCAGTGCCCTCTTCAGTAAGCACTGTGAACCTGCAGACTATTACACATGGCCACTGGTGAATCAGGTATACACACACACACACACACACACACATTGCAGTGCCCTCTTCAGGCAACCGTGTGAACCTGAAGATTACTACACATGGCCACTGGTGAATCAGGTATACACACAAACACACACAAACACACACACTCACTCACACACACACACACACACACACACACACACACTACAGCTCCCTCTTCAGGCAACAATGTGAACCTGCAGACTATTACACATGGCCACTGGTGAATCAGGTATACACACAAACACACACACACACACACACACTCACTCACACACAGACACACAGACACACACACACACACACACACACACACACACACACACACTACAGCACCCTCTTCAGGCAACACTGTGAACCTGCAGACTATTACACATGGCCACTGGTGAATCAGGTATACACACAAACACACACACACACACTCACTCACTCACACACAGACACACACACACACACACACACACACACTACAGCACCCTCTTCAGTAAGCAGTGTGAACCTGAAGATTACTACACATGGCCACTGGTGAATCAGGTATACACACACACACACACACACACAGACACACACACACATTGCAGTGCCCTCTTCAGTAAGCAGTGTGAACCTGAAGATTACTACACATGGCCACTGGTGAATCAGAACATAGCCGGTCTTTGGTACTTTTTTCCCTCAAGGGTGCCTTCCAATGGTACACACACACACACACACACACACACACACACACACACACACCTTACCTTCCAAGGGTACCTTCCCTCAAGGGTTAGGATGAAGGTGGTGCCTTTTAGGCTGTGCTGTCTGGAAGGTGCCGGGGCAAAAAACACCATAGAGTGTAAACACTCACGCGCGAACACACACACACACACACACACACACACACACACACACACACACACACACACACACACACACACACACGCATATTCAGGCCAGACCTTTAGTTCCCTAATCACAAAACTTCTACACTCCATAGGATGATCTAATGCTGTAGAAGAAGTCATGTTTGACTCCTGTCCTGATTAATGATGCTGTTTCACTCCTGTGCTGTAGAGGGTGCTGTCTGGAATGGTGATTGATAGGAGCAGGAGGCATGTGTGATTGGGAAGATGTGTGTGTGTGTGTGTGTGTGTGTGTAATGATGATGTGTGTCATGTGACAGGAGCAGACGTGTGTGATGGGGAAGATGTGTGTGTGTGTGTGTGTGTGTGTGTGTGTGTAATGTGACAGGAGAAGACGTGTGTGTGTGTGTGTGTGTGTGTGTAATGATAGTGTGTGTGTAATGATAGTGTGTGTGTGTGTGTGTAATGTGACAGGAGAAGACGTGTGTGTGTGTGTGTGTGTGTGTGTGTGTGTGTGTGTGTGTGTGTGTGTAATGATAGTGTGTGTGTGTGTAATGTGACAGGAGCAGACGTGTGTGTGTGTGTGTGTGTGTGTGTGTGTGTAATGATAGTGTGTGTGTGTGTAATGTGACAGGAGAAGACGTGTGTGTGTGTGTGTGTGTGTGTGTGTAGTGTGACAGGGGAAGATGTGAGTGTGTGTGTGTGTGTAATGATAGTGTGTGTGTGTGTAATGTGACAGGAGCAGACATGTGTGATGATGAAGACGTGTGTGTGTGTGTGTGTGTGTGTGTGTAATGTGACAGGAGAAGACGTGTGTGTTTGTGTGTGTGTGTGTGTGTGTGTGTGTGTGTGTGTGTGTAATATGACAGGAGCAGACGTGTGTGTGTGTGTGTGTTTGAGTGTGTGTGTGTAATGTGACAGGAGAAGACGTGTGTGTGTGTGTTTGTGTGTAATGATAGTGTGTGTGTGTGTAATGTGACAGGAGCAGACGTGTGTGTGTGTGTGTGTGTGTGTGTGTGTGTGTGTAATGTGACAGGAGCAGACGTGTGTGTGTGTGTGTGTGTGTGTGTGTAATGATAGTGTGTGTGTGTAATATGACAGGAGCAGACGTGTGTGTGTGTGTGTGTGTGTGTGTGTGTGTGTGTGTGTGTGTGTGTAATGTGACAGGAGCAGACGTGTGTGTGTGTGTGTGTGTGTGTGTGTGTGTGTGTGTGTAATGATAGTGTGTGTGTGTGTAATGATAGTGTGTGTGTGTAATGTGACAGGAGCAGACGTGTGTGTGTGTGTGTGTGTGTGTGTGTGTGTGTGTAATGATAGTGTGTGTGTGTGTGTAATGTAACAGGAGCAGACGTGTGTGTGTGTGTGTGTGTGTGTGTGTGTGTGTGTGTGTGTGTGTGTAATGATAGTGTGTGTGTGTGTAATGTGACAGGAGAAGACGTGTGTGTGTGTGTGTGTGTGTGTGTGTGTGTGTAATGATAGTGTGTGTGTGTGTGTAATGTAACAGGAGCAGACGTGTGTGTGTGTGTGTGTGTGTGTGTGTGTGTGTGTGTGTGTGTATGTAATGATAGTGTGTGTGTGTGTGTAATGTGACAGGAGAAGATGTGTGTGTGTGTGTGTGTGTGTGTGTGTATGTAATGATAGTGTGTGTGTGTGTGTAATGTAACAGGAGCAGACGTGTGTGTGTGTGTGTGTGTGTGTGTGTGTGTATGTAATGATAGTGTGTGTGTGTGTGTAATGTGACAGGAGAAGATGTGTGTGTGTGTGTGTGTGTGTGTGTGTGTTTGTGTGTAATGATAGTGTGTGTGTGTGTAACATGACAGGAGCAGACGTGTGTGTGTGTGTGTGTGTGTGTGTGTGTGTGTGTGTGTGTGTGTGTGTGTGTGTGTAATGATAGTGTGTGTGTGTGTAATATGACAGGAGCAGACATGTGTGATGGGGCGGAGACAGATCTTCAGAAGACGGCGCCCAGGAAGCAGATGCATTCTGGGACAGCGGAGTGTGGTGCTGGAGTCCTCAGAAAGATGCACCTGTACGCCGTTTGACTATGAATGGTGAGGGAATGAGAGCTGCTCCACAACACACACACACACACACAAACACACACACACACACAAACACACGTGTGTGTGTTCATGTGTATTGGTGTGTCTCCATGTGTCCATGTGTGTGTGTCCATGCGCCCGTGTGTGTGTGTGTGTGTGTGTGTGTCCAATTGTGTGTGTGTCCGTGTGTCCGTGTGTCGTCCATGTGCCCATGTATGTGTGTCAATGCTTGTGTGTGTGTCCATGTGTGTGTGTACATGTGTATTTGTGTTTCCACATGTGTGTGTCCATGTTTGTGTTTGTGTGTGAGTGTACATGTGTGTGTGTGTGTGTGTGTGTGTCCATATGGGTAGCCTACTGTAATGTGTCTCCCTGTGCTCATATATGTCTCCATGTGTTCATATGTGTGTGTGCGCATGTGTGTGTGTGTGTGTGTGAGTGTCCATGTGTCTGTGTGTGTGTGTGTCTCGAGATATTGATGTACTGAAACAAAACAATACCATAGGTCAAGAAACAAACCAGGCCATCATAGTATAATTTCTGTGTGTGTGTGTGTGTGTGTGTGTGTGTGTGTGTGTTTATCTTTCCAGTGATTACGGGTTTGAGCGACAGACAGATGGACGGTGTTCTGCTGTGTTTTGGTACCGAGGGTCTGGTATCAGAACAAACTGCACACTCGGACAGACCAGTGGGTAAGTATGAACACACACACACACACACACACACTCGGACAGACCAGTGGATAAGTATGAACACACACACACACACACACGGACAGACCAGTGGCTAAGTATGAACACACGCACACACACACACACACACACACACACAAGGACAGACCAGTGGGTAAGTATGAACACACACACACACACACACATACACAAACACACAATGTATTCAATGTCAGGTAGTGACTATATTTGAAGGATTACTAAGCCGACCCTCACCTATTATTGTTTCAATATCACTTTATTGATGCTCACTCACTGACACTTTACTGTCAGCATTATGATGTTCATTCAATGTTGATGTATCACACACTCACACACACATTCAATGTTGATGTATCGTGGAGATTTCAATGTCAAACATAATGATGGTTTTGATGGAAAATCAACGTTGTTTCAAAGTCACCATGCTATCTGTGGTGCTTGTTTCTGATTGGCTGAGCTAAGCATGGCTGCTTGTGATTGGCTGGTGCAAAGACACAGAAAGATTGTTTCTGATTGGCTGATCTAAGTGTGGCTGTTTGTGATTGGCTGGTACAAAGGTACAGGAAGATTGTTTCTGATTGGTTGTTGCAAAGGTACAGGAAGGTTCTGAACAACACCTGTGAGGAGCCTCTGGAGGACCACTTCATTCCCACAATGCATCAGTGTAAATCTGGAGCCCCTCAAGGCGTCCGTCTCAGCACAGCTCATAGAGACCTGACGGCCCAACCACACACCAACATCACCTTCCTCATACACACCTCACAGGTAAACACACACACACACACACACACCACACACACACACACACTACACGTCTCTGCACTAGCTCATAGAGACCTGACGGCCCAACCACACACCAACATCACCTTCCTCATACACACCTCACAGGTAAACACACACACACACACACACACACACACACACACACTCATACACGTTCCCCAAGCACAGCTCATAGAGACCTGACGGCCCAACCACACACCAACATCACCTTCCTCATACACACCTCACAGGTAAACACACACACACACACACCACACACACACACACACATACACGTCTCAGCACAGCTCATAGAGACCTGACGGCCCAACCACACACCAACATCACCTTCCTCATACACACCTCACAGGTAAACACACACACACACACACACACACACATGTCTCAGCACAGCTCATAGAGACCTGACGGCCCAACCACACACCAACATCACCTTCCTCATACACACCTCACAGGTAAACACACACACACACACACACACACACACACACGTCTCAGCACAGCTCATAGAGACCTGACGGCCCAACCACACACCAACATCACCTTCCTCATACACACCCCACAGGTAAACACACACACACACACACACACACACACACACGTCTCAGCACAGCTCATAGAGATCTGACGGCCCAACCACACACCAACATCACCTTCCTCATACACACCTCACAGGTAAACACACACACACACACACACACACACGTCTCAGCACAGCTCATAGAGACCTGACGGCCCAACCACACACCAACATCACCTTCCTAATGCACACCTCACAGGTGAGCGCGCGCACACACACACACACACACACACACCCATGTGTTTCTCACATTTACTTTTCACTCTTTTCTGTGTTAATATAACACATACACTCACACACACAGGTGAGCTCACTCTCACTTGTGTGTGTGTGTGTGTGTGTGTGTGTGTGTGTGTGTGTGTGCATAATATCCCTGTGCTTTAGGTTACCTCAGCTGGAGTTGATGTGCAGCTGGACTTGGGTGATGGTGTGTGTGTGTCTCTCTCAGTGCGGAGCCAAGTGTCTGACAGCACAGCCCAGGTGTACACACACACCCAGGTGTACACACACACACACGCATACAATCTCACTGGAATCTACAGAGTGACTGCACACGTACGCAACAGCCTGGGAGCCACGGACAGCCAACTCTTCATGCACATAACAAGTATGGATCACACACACACACACACACACACACACACACACACACACACATGTTACTGTATATGTTACTTGATTATGGTTTAATATCAAGCACTGTTTGTACCTGTATGCTCATGGTTATGCCTCATGCACACACACACACACACACACACACACACACGTGCTCAAAGCACTTTACAATATACATGTACACTATGATGCCCTTATTTCTGTATGTCTGTACTCTGTGTAATGCATTATGTCTTGGGTGAGCTTGTGTTGTGTGTGTTGCTATGTGTTATCTGTGAGCACACCAAAACATATTCCTATCAACTGTATTGTTGCAATATTGCTGGTATGGCGATAATAAATCTGTTTCTGATTCTGGAACCATGGAACAGCGTAAGTATGGAGTTAGTGCACTTTTGCAGTTGCACTGATAAAGCTCCATTTCAGTATGGAACTCTGAGTATGGAACCCTGAAAATGGAATTAGTGCACTTATTGCAATAGATGATTTCAAACATCCGAGAATTTTGCCATTATGACATGTGTGACGTCCAGTTTGGGGGGTAAACGAAAGGTCGGAAGACCACTCAAATGAATGGAGATGAGGAGTAGCAAGTACACTCAACACCTTATTATAATTTACCCAGCCATCAAACAATATGATGAACATAACGGTTTTTAAGACTTACTTTCACCCAAATGATTCATGGTCAGAATAAATTTATTCGCAGCCAAATTCGTCTGCAGTGTCCTGAACTCAGGTATTTGCAAACGTTAGTCGTAGCTCCGGTTAGCTTGCTAATAGGCAAATTGATTATATTAGAGTAACACAGCTTACTGGCTGGTCTTACTTGTTGACAGCAAGATCGTATGAGCATACTAGAGTGTGAATGTTGCCATGTTAATAAATTTAGATGTGTTCAGAAGCCTACAGAAGTGCCGTTTTGACGGTTAGCTTGCTATATAGCAGCCATAGACAACAGCTCTAAGCTGTGAAGAATTTCTGTGCTTCTGTTGGTTAACGGAAAAAATATGCAAAATTTAAATAATAAAGTGTAGTTTGTAATCCTCTAACAGAAAGAAAATACTTACATAAAACGATCTTGTGGGTTTTGTTCTTGTAACTGACACATCCAAACTTATAAAGCCGTGACTTTGCTGAAGTACAGTCCGTTTTGCATTGAGAGTAACGTAATCAATCCAGTCAAGTTTACCCCTAAAGGGGCGTGCCCGGCCGTTGCTACTGATTGTTACGTAAAGTCGAAATCATCTATGGGCCTATTTCACAAATGCGTTATATTTGGCCTCACTGGGTAAGGGGGCTTCCAGCTGAGAATTCTACAGCAGTAAGCACAATGGTGCTCTATGGCCCTGGCGCTGTCAAAAAGAGCCCCAAAGTTTGTGTGGTCTACGGTAGGTAACCATATCAACATTTACTTGGCAACTAACGATATGGAATACAGTAGTGGATAAGGGCGAACACGCAGAATGTGTCGTTAAAATGCAAGGGGACTACTATTATATCTGTAGCCGGCGGTTTGGCTGATTATGAAGGGAGGAGAGTAGCTACGGAGTTTTTACATGGATCCTAACATCCTTTCACCATTAGCCACTGTGTCTAACATTGCATCAAGTAAGTAAGTAGGCTAAGTTAATTTATTTAACATTATGAAACATCAACAAAGCTAGACTACAGAAAATTAACGTTAGCAATGACAACGTGTTTAACAAACCAAAGTGCAAGAGTTTAAAAAAGAAGAAATACTGTGAGATTTTTTTTATTTGTAGTTTATTTGGCAGGGACAATGCAGTGCACATTATTACAAACATGACATGGCAGAGCCATGACAAAACTATCTGGGTATTTGTAACTAGACTAACTTTATCCATGAAGTTGTGGTTAAGATAGAGGAGTACACAAGCTAAATTTAGTAAATTAAGGTTGCATCAAGAAGACCTTTAGGCAAGTTTATCAGTTTTAGCCTAAGCCATGGAAATAACATGCTAGCCTAGTTTACAACTAGCTAACGTTATTAAGGTTACTGGGCAGCTGAGACAGGAAAGCTGAAACAGGCTTGTTTTACAGTAGCCTACATCGGATGCTTATTGGATGTTTTAACGTTAAATGTCTGCCCTGTTTGCCAAAAGTACAAAATCTCAACAAATGTTGATGACCGATTACAACTGACGTAAGGCTCATAGCCCACACTACTACCGGCGGCAGGGGGCGGGTCGCGTAAGCATGTTCTCTACCTCGCTGGTCGGTGTTTTGGTCCAATTCCTTCTCTTCGTTTTTCGAGCTGACACCTATTTATAATCATATGATTTCTTCAAGACTGTGGTGTATTTTTTTCCCAGTAAAAATGACTTGGAAACAATAGAAATTAAATGAGCTCTGTACTCACGTTAATCTGTGTAGAGACCAATGTTAACGTTGGTCTCCTTATGACTGACAAGTTTAACGTCTTCTTATCCTCTCTGATCACCCTTATTCACTTTCTTTGGTAATCGTTAATTGGGAAGTTATGGAAACATATGTTTGTTGTTGCTTTGAATGTGTGAATAGAGTTCTTGATGTTTGACCACGGTTTTGACAGCGCTATTTATTGCTTTAGAACGTTCAAGCGGAAGACGCTTTACCCAGTGGAGGCCAAATCGAACGCCAAACCCGGAACTTGTGAAATAGGCTTATTGACCTTTCGCCAGAAGCGTTCTAGACACGCCCACGGGCGGGTTCTTAGAGAGGCCCGACATTGTGCCCGACATTTGTG
>JAODXP020004154.1:2500-10000 GCA_027497455.2 Sardinella longiceps | reverse complement strand
GTTCGTAACCCTTCAAGGTCATTCAACCATCTAGTCACAGACACTCTTCAAAGTTACTCAGCCATCTTCATTTAGTAACTCTTCAAGGTCACTCAGCCATCTACAGCCAGTAACTCTTCACGGTCACTCAACCATCTACAGTCAGTAAGTCTCTATGTTCAATCAACAATATAGTCATTAAGCCAGTTCAAGGTCAATCAGAGGAAATGACCATTCAAGCTGTCCATAACCATAACCCTAACCCTTATGTCCATAACCATAACCCTAACCCTTATGTCCATAACCCTAAACTAGAACCCTTATGTCCATAACCCTAAGCTAGAACCCTCATATCCATAACCCTAAACTAGAACCCTTATGTCCATAACCCTAACCCTAACCCTCTGCATTCTTGCTTCACTTAAGTTTGCTCAGTCCCATTGCACACATGAACTCACATTTGATCACAGTTACAACAGTGGATAAGCTTGACTTGAAGCGGGGCTCCGGAGTGATTTCAAGCATAGCCCTGTTGAACGAGCCTGCTAAATGCACTAGTAGTGGAACAAAAGAATTTGGGACAGCATAGACCGAACGGAACACAGAAGCGAACAAGCACTTTACACGTAGTCACTGGAACCTCCGATTATTCGAAACCGAAAGTAAGATCGAGGTTCTGGTAACTCAATATGAAGTGCTTGTTTGCCATTGGGTTCGGTCTATGCTGTTCCAAATTCTTTCATTCCAAGCTCTATCTAGTAGCCTGGCAACGCCATCCTACGTACTTACGCTAAAAGACTCTCCGTACAGTAGTCTGGTCCAGCCCCCCTACTTCGGTTCGCGTATAGTTTAGCCAATTAGCACACAGTTTAGAGCGATGTCTCTGATCTTGCCTGAACGCGTTCGTCATTATTCTCCCCCATACTTTCGAATTAACTTTACAAAATTGGTACATAACATTAACATCCATGATCTTGAGGACTTATTGCCGCTACAATGTCAAAATAAATTGGAATTAGCCAGAGATCTGTTACTGCTGAAGGCAGAGGTTGGAGGTGTGAGAACCAGGTGAACGAACACGTCGTATCCAATCGGAAACATGTTTCAATTGCATTGCTCCAGACTGTATGACTGAGTTAACAGTCGGCTTATTAGCCAGGCTAGCTATCTAGAGCTGTACAAAGGTTGGTGAAGCAGGGCTATGCTTGAAATTATTCCAGAGCAACGCTTTAAGCTGTTGAAATACTCTGTCATATGCTGGCTTTAACTGAAGGAGAAATCTTTTTTATGTTACTCAATAAAATAATCTTTTTATGTTAGTGAATAAAATAATCCTTTTATGTCACGGGATAAAATAATCTTTTTATGATACTGAATAATTAATCTTTTTATGTAAGTGAATAAATAATCTTTTTTATGTTACTGACTAAATAATCTTTTGTTCTGTGTTCCCATAGGCAGTGTTGGAGCGGGAAGCTGCAAAACCAACAAACACCAAATCCTCCCCAACAGCACCACTGTCTGAGCCTTTCATCCCACACACACCAACACTGCTAGATATCATATTACACACACACACACACACACACACACACACACACTACTATCATATCACACACACACACACACACACACACACACACACACACACACTACTATCATATTACACACACACACACACACACACACACACACTACTATCATATTACACACACACACACACACACACACACTACTATCATATTACACACACACACACACACACACACACACACACACACACACACTCTACTATCATATTACACACACACACACACACACACACACACACACACTACTATCATATTACACACACACACACACACACATACTATCATATTACACACACACACACAAACACACACACACACACTACTATCATATTACACACACACACACAAACACACACTACTATCATATTACACACACACACACACACACACACACTATCATATTACACACACACACACACACACACTACTATCATATTACACACACACACACACACACACACACTACTATCATATTACACACACACATGCACACACACACACACACACACACAGCAACACTACTAGATATCATGTTACACACACACACACACCAACACACACACACCAACACTTCCTCAATAACACCACTGTATACACACACACACACACACACACACACCAACACCTTCTCAATAACACCACTGTATTATACACACACACACACACACACACACACACACACACACACACACACACCAACACCTCCTCAATAATGCCACTGAATTATACACACACACACACACACACACACACACACACCAACACCTCCTCAATAATACCACTGGATTAACAGGATTGGATGTGTACAGCAGTGGGATTACTCATACTATGTACTAGGAGCAGTAGGATTATACATACTATGTACTTGGAGCAGTGGGATTAACAGGATTGGATGTGTACAGCAGTGGGATTATACATACTATGTACTAGGAGCAGTGGGATTATACATACTATGTACTAGGAGCAGTGGGATTAACAGGATTGGATGTGTACAGCAGTGGGATTACTCATACTATGTACTAGGAGCAGTGGGATTATGCATACTATGTACTAGGAGCAGTGGGATTAACAGGATTGGATGTGTACAGCAGTGGGATTATACATACTATGTACTAGGAGCAGTGGGATTAACAGGATTGGATGTGTACAGCAGTGGGATTACTCATACTATGTACTAGGAGCAGTGGGATTATGCATACTATGTACTAGGAGCAGTGGGATTAACAGGATTGGATGTGTACAGCAGTGGGATTACTCATACTATGTACTAGGAGCAGTGGGATTATACATACTATGTACTAGGAGCAGTGGGATTAACAGGATTGGATGTGTACAGCAGTGGGATTGCTCATACTATGTACTAGGAGCAGTGGGATTAACAAGATTGTGAACGACGTCTTGTTTTCAAGCAAAGAGGTTAACTGTGTTTTTGCTTTTGGCACTTTCACAACTCTCCATCCATCTGACCATCCCTACTAACTAACCCTAACCCATCCCAGATAACACTTGCTGCACTACAGCCACTGAAACCACTCATTAATTCATTATCCAAAATGACCTTTTCCACAATGTGCATTACCCCCCCCCCCCCACCCACCCACCCACCAACATAGTCACTGTTGCCATGTCCCACATAGTTACTGTTGCCATGTCCCACATAGTTACTGTTGCCATGTCCCACAAACTCCACATCCCTGTCCCACACTAGCAATGAAACTGTATGAGAGCTTTTTAAGCACATCACCATATATATGCCTCAACCCCCTTAAATGGTACAACTGTATGATAGTATCAATAGATGGTTCCATTCCTTCTTAAATAAAACACTTGCCATTAATCAGTCATTTCAGACCAACTCAGTCTCACATGTTATTAGTGTCACTTCCGTCCACCTCAGTTTCACATGTTATTAGTGTCACTGTCAGTCTCACATGTTATTAGTGTCACTTCCGTCCATCTCATGTTATTAGTGTCACTTCCGTCCATCTCAGTCTCACATGTTATTAGTGTCACTTCCGTCCATCTCAGTCTCACATGTTATTAGTGTCACTGTCAGTCTCACATGTTATTAGTGTCACTTCCGTCCATCTCATGTTATTAGTGTCACTTCCGTCCATCTCAGTTTCACATGTTATTAGTGTCACTTCCGTCCATCTCAGTCTCACATGTTATTAGTGTAGCGTTGCTGCTAGGCAACAATAGGAATCACATTTGACTATTGTTCTTTTGAACATAGTCCAAGTCGTCATGGTCTATCATTGAACTGTCTATCAATAGGCCAATAATAAATAATTAAATACGTGAATAAATAATTGTATAAATAGGCTGGCAAAATTAACTGATTAACTCAAGTGATTAATCACTTAACACTGTAATAATCCTAAAATGTTATACTGGGTTAGTGCTTAGTGTTTGGATCATACATGTGTAATAACACTGTTATACTGGGTTTGAATTGCATGTGTGTATTAACACTGTTATAACACTGGTATACAGGGTGAGGGCTTACAGTTTGGAGTATACATGGGTAACAACACCGTAATAACACTGGTTTACTGGGTAAGGGTTTGAAGTATACAGAGGTAATAATATTGTAATAAGCCTAAGATGGCACATTGGGTTTGGATTGCACATGTGTAATAACACTGGTATACTGGGTTAGGGTTTGAAGTATGCATATGTAATAACATTGTAATAAGCCCTAAATGGCACACTGGGTTAGGGTTTGAGGTATACAGAGGTAATGACACTTTAATAAGCCTAAGATGATTTGATGCTCATCATTAGTCAGGCCAAAGTATTATGTGTATGTGCATGAGATTTGCATGTTAACCTTTTGTCTCAAGATGGAGTAGCTGATTTATCTCTGTGTAGATAACAAAACTATAAACTCGTTTAACTTGGAGTCTCTGTGTGTGTGTCTGTGTGTGTAGTCATCCTGTAATGGTTAAGATGAGTTAAGTCTTTTTTTAAGGGCATATAGATGGTAGTAATGGGTTAGGGTTAGGGTTAGGGTTAGGGTCCTTGACTCTCCTAGAGGTGTGTGCCAGACAATGAACTGTATTGGGGGATCTACAAATGAAATTGAATTGGTATGTTTTGGTATGTGTGTGAAATCAAGAATGTTTATGTGTGTGTGTGTGTGTCATTCTTCAGGTATGTCTTTTCACAATAAACCAATTTAGTAGCGATTTATGTGTGTTGTGTTTGTGTTGAGAGACATGAAGTGTGTGTGTGTGTGTGTGTGTGTGTGTGTGTGTGTGTGTGTGTGTGTGTGTCTTCATCATGAAAGTTACCCATCCCTGAGGTAGCATGTCCAGTGTGTGTGTGTGTGTGTGTGTGTGTGTGTGTGTGTGTTTCCATCATCATGAAAGTTGCCCATCCCTGCTGTAGATGCAGACAGATAACCCTGCCCTTTGCAGACGTCTCCTGCTTGGCTATGAAGCCACAGTGTGTGTGTGTGTGTGTGTGTGTGTGTATGTGTTTCATTGGTACCTTTATTTGCTACAAACCAGTGGCGGATGTCTGTTTAGCTCACATGGGAAGCTTTGTTCTTTTTTCTTCTTTTTAAATTGATATACAATAATACACATGATTCTTCTTTTTAAATTGATATACAATAATACACATGATTCTTCTTTTTAATTGATATACAATAATACACATGATTCTTCTTTTTAATTGATATACAATAATACACATGATTCTTCTTTTTAAATTACATACAATAATACACATGATTCTTCTTTTTAAATTATATACAATAATTCTGCCTTTGTCTTTTTTAATTATAAAGAATCGTGTGAATGTGTGTAGGATTGTGGCCAAAGTTGGTACTACAATCATGTTCAAAATACAGTATTTTGCTGCTGTCAGCCATCTCCAACTTTCAAAAGCATCTCCTATACTTATCCTTGTTTTATCTCTCACTTTGTCATGAAGCATTGAAAAGCATTGGAAGAATCAGAAAAAAACATTGAAAAACATTTCAGTCAAGCCAGTATATATATATATATATCTGTAACCTTTACATGTCTGATCTCATGAATCCCATGCATTTAAAATATGTTCATTTATCATTCATTTAAAATAGCAATATGTTGATTTATCATTCATTTTGACAAGACTGTTGATAGTGTTCTTTGATTTTATTGTTGACTTGTTTTTAATGTTGTTGGTTATATTATTGACTGATTTGATAGCGTGAAACTGCCACATTGGCACACATCTCCAATGGTGTGTGTGTGTGTGTGTGTGTGTGAGAGAGAGAGAGAGAGAGAGAGGGGAGAGAGAGAGAGAGAGAGTGAGTGTGTGTGTGTGTGTGTGTGTGTGTGTGTGTGTGTGTGAGAGAGAGAGAGAGAGAGAGAGAGAGTGTGTGTGTGTGTGTGTGTGTATGTGTGTGTGTGTGTGATGATGGATGGTGGAGTTATTCCTCAGCTCTTTTCATGTCAGACGGGATCTGCAAAGGACTGTGTGTGTGTGTGTGTGTGTGTGTGTGTGTGTGTGTGTGTGTGTGTGTGAGAGAGAGAGAGATGGGATCTGCTAAGGGCTGCCTGTCTGAGCTTCTGTCAAAACAACATCAGGGAAGAGAAACATTTGACATTTTCAAAAGGTCATCTGCTGTGTGTATGTGTGTGTGTGTGTGTGTGTGTGTGTGTGTGTGTGTGTAACCCACAGCTGAAAGCCAATAATGAATTCTGATGTCATCAGCTCTGAAAAATGTAATTTTCCATTCTGCCCGACAATCACACACACACACACACACACACACACACACACACACACACACACACACACACACACTCCAGACAGCAACAACAACAAACAACAAACACGTAAACAACACAGGATTCTACAGCCTGACACACACACATACGCACACACACACATACACACACACACACACACACTACTCGGCTGAGAATTCTAGAGCATGACACACACACCACTTTTGAGGAGTCTAGAGCATGTTACATACATACACACACACACACACACACACACACACAGGTCTTTGGTATTTTTTGTCCTCAACAGTGCCTTCCAGGCAGCGCTGCCCTCAAGGTACTGCTCCAGTACCAATCTGTGTTTCTCGGAACGTTCCAGTGCATGGAAATGACTTTGGTTCTCTAAAGGGACATTTGGAAAAGTTTGAAACGGATCTAGCACGTAATAATTCAGATGAAACATCAAACGGATCTAGCACGTAATAATTCAGATGAAACATCAAACATCATCACTCAGGGATCCAACCCTGGTCACCCACGCCCGTTACCGTCCATGAGACACCAAGATCCTTATTTTATCAACAGACAAAATACAACTTTATTAATCGCAAGGCTACGTAGGCCTACATGTATGTTGCCCTTTGCGCAGTCACACTCTTCTTGTCAACCTCTCTCTCAATCTCTCTCCTCACGCAACAGATCCTCCTGCATCACAAAATAATAACATAACTCACTAAATAGCTATTGAGAATCCGGATAGCATAACTAATAATAACATAACTCGCTAAATAGCTATTGAGAATCCGGATAGCATAACTAATAATAACATAACTCGCTAAATAGCTATTGAGAATCCGGATAGCATAACTAATAATAACATAACTCACTAAATAGCTATTGAGAATCCGGATAGCATAACTATGCAGCGCTGACATAACTCACTAAATAGCTATTGAGAATCCGGATAGCATAACTAATAATAACATAACTCGCTAAATAGCTATTGAGAATCCGGATAGCATAACTATGCAGCGCTGACATAACTCACTAAATAGCTATTGAGAATCCGGATAGCATAACTATGCATCACTAAATAGCTATTGAGAATCCGGATAGACACACACACACACATACACACAGCTATTGAGAATCCGGATAGCATAACTAATAATAACATAACTCACTAAATAGCTATTGAGAAT
>JAODXP020004151.1:0-37526 GCA_027497455.2 Sardinella longiceps | reverse complement strand
ATGTGACAGACAGGGCCGTTGCAACAGGACAGGCAAACCAGGCAATTGTCTGAGGCCCCAGGATGACTTAAATATCCTGGAAAGCGTATTTAACTATGTTTTTTTTTTTTTTATGTATTTTTAATCATGTCTACTCATACTAGAATTCTTTTAAGGCAAGTCCCTTCAGTTGTCCACCAATTTCTCAACTCTGCCATATTTGAGTTATGAATGGCGTAATGCATTTCTATGGGAGGACTTCTTAAGTGATGGGTCACTTCCATACAAGTGTCTCTGCTGATACAGAAATATAGCCAATGTGGCATAGACTTGCAATCGTAGTTTAGATTGAGACCTCAGTCTAGAGCTATGCTGAATGTGTTACAGATGTGTTAATTCAAATTCTGTCAAAATTACATTGAAATGAACGTTGGCTGTGCTGCCATGGTGTAGCCAGTTCCATTGTTTATACTGGAAGCTAATTGTTACGGGTTGATAAGTCTTTGGCTTAATGCATCCAGTTGTCAGTCAGTGATGTTACTGCCAGTGTTGGGGTACTTGTTCGAAATAGTCAAGCGCTTTAGTAGTCATGTACGTTTTACATGCAGTACTGCATGGGGGAAAATAAAATGTAAAAACCTACGCTAGAAAAACTTCTTCACAGTCTCACTCTTTGTACTCAGACACACAATTTGCCTGATTTCAGCAGGGTGACAGGCTGGGGTGGAAGGCACGTTCCATGATCTGCCTAGCCCTTGGCACCAACCTCTTGAGCCAGGCTTGGGAGATGACTCTGATGTTTGGCTTTTACAAGCAATTGAAGCATTAAACACTTTAAGTGCTGGTAGGTCTTTACATTTAGCATGTTGACCAAATTATGATTAAGCATTTGTTATAAAAATAAACAGCAAATATACCAATAGAATAGTGAATAATAAATATAGACTCAAAACAGAAGAGATCCCTTGATTTTCCTTCTTTACCATGTCATGGAATGCAGATGCTACAAGTCTTCCTGTAATAAAATGCCAGGGAAAAGCATCATACAGTAGTTAATGTGTTTGTATAAACCACCACAATGCAGTAGTATTTATTTAGAGTTATTCAGACTAAAACAAGGAAATATGTAACTCACCCTTTTAACTGTGAATGAAAGACCATTTTCTCGATGTCCCTTCCGAATAGAACGGTATCCAAAAATGTCACTCTTATCACTTGACACCCTGGATAGAGACAAACAAATTTAAGTGACCAAAGGGATTACTACATTAAGTCAACACAAACAGGGGGGCGGGGGGGGGGGGTGGGGGGGGTGGTGAATGCGAATGCAAACCCATAGTGGTAACTCCCTCCACTAATGCTCTCTCTGCCAATAGCTGGAAGCTGTGTTCTGAATAATTCAGAGTCAGGAGTTGTCAAGCTGTCCCCTATGTTTCTGATCTTCATTCAATCTCGGCTGAAGCACTGAGTGTCTACATTGGCGTCCAGGGAATTCAGGGCTGGCCTTGTGGCCAAACCCCTCCTTTCTCTCAAAAACCTTTTCTACAACTTTTGCAAACAAGTCACTTAATCTGTCAGATTGTGAACTGTCGTGTTGTGCTGTTGTCATGCATTGAGGTGTTACATTCAACTGACAGTACAGTATGTAGTATTCATGTAATATTCATTTCTGCACAAATAAGATAGATGAAAAAAAAGGAAAAACAACACACTGATTTTTTTTTATAATTGTGAAAATATTCAGTGACTCAAACATAGAATTAGAAATCTCGCATTTGCACAAGTTACGGACTAGCTACAGCTTTGGCCACAGTTCACAACCGACACCAGACCGACAACTCAGGGAAATAGTTGATTGGCATTTTGTATTAAATTGATGCAAAATCATATAATTTATTCTGTGCACCTTGAATGTCTTTCTTGTCAGCTTTCCACTGAGGATTTGAGAAAGAAAAATGTTTTTTTTTCTAAAAGGTACACACTATGGGCATATTTCTCTTCAAGAACTGACCCTCCAATTTGTTAGCCTAGAACTCTAGATGTACCCTAGCCTACCTTGCTCTGATTGGTTGAAGCCGTTGTACCCAAGGGTCTATTGGTCGGGGTAGGACTATACATTGCATGTTATAGTGTGGTTTGCCAGGCTACCAATTATTGGTTCTTAAAGTTGAATGTAAAAAAAAACACAAATAAAAAGTGGAAAAGACCATGTCAGGTTATTTTTGAGACTTCGGCCCCCTAAAGAACTCTCACCTGGTTTCTTGGATGCTGGAACTGGCTTTCATGAAGGTGTGAATCCCATCTTTAATGCCATCACTCATATAGTTCACAAATAACCCCATCTTTTTTATCCCACGTAGGCAGGGCAGAGAGGATAGAAAAGTACCTACAGGGTCATCACTGGAGCTGCTGCCGTCACTGAAAAATGAAACATCTATTTTGAATTGTTCCATCACAATTTTACACCACATGCACATTAAAAATGCAGTATATTGATTCATTTTAGAGAAATCTGTACACATTCTAGTAAAATGTGCACCTCTCATCCCTCTGTGTTGAACCGTAAAAGTTGTGCAGGCTGCTGAAGAGGGGTGTCCAGTCCTCACTTACAGGAGAATCGGATTGTAATGTGATGGCATCCAGTTTAGCTGTTGGGCTATACTGACAACCAGCAATTGCCAACCTGGAATTCAAAAAAACAAAATGCAATGTCTGAAATCATCTCATCCACAGGCCAAATGACCTTACCCCCCATTTTTAGTTAGCTATAATATTACCTGAGACCGTGCTCATTTTTTTCCACATGGAAGCATGAGCAAAAACAGTCCTTAGTTGTATTTCCTTGATTTTTAATGGAAACACTGGAAGGACAAAAAGAGTTATTTGTGTTAATACTTTGTGTTTTCCCCACTCCAGTTTTCTCTCAAACTTGCATCCATATCTGATTATTTTATTATGCATACATGTTACTATAAACTTCCCTGGAATGAAGTACAACCTTATTTATATATTGTTCTATTTAACATTTGCGTTATTGTTTCTTACCATAGTTTGTCGTCATGTTTACTCATATAGGTGAGGACCGCTTCAGCCAAGCTCACTGGGATACATTTCACTACCAACTCCACCCTCTCCGCATTGCGTGTTGAGATGAAATCTAAACACTCCTCTTTACTGGAAATTAAACATGATGGAATATAGTTATACAGGACTGTTGGCTTGTCAAACCAGTTTCCACTGGTTTCATAGGTAGGCTAGATAGAAACTTTAATAAACCCAAAGGGAAATTCAAATTCAAAAATCAATTCAATTAATTAACTATTATTTAATTATTATTTAATCAATTATTAATTAGCCACTACGCCGGCTGTCTCAAAGTGTCAGTACCATCTTTGAGCATCTTTGTGCCAATTTAAGAAGATTGATAAGCATAGCTGATATTGATACAGTCTGAACGACACAGATCCGAATTGTCACATGCGACCCAGGCCACTTGGATATGTGGTCCTAAAACCGTTACGATATTTTTTGATCTTTTGACATGCCACTCCAGTCTGAACGGACATGTCGCATGCATCCGACCTACACGTCATCAAGAAGCTTAACTACATGTCAATTAAGGCTAGCACTTTAATTGAAGGTACCATCATAAGACTAACATGACACTGTCATTAACTATAACATGACGTTGTCAAGAATCTGTCATAAACTATAAACCTGTCATGACTTCTGACATACCCTAACCATGACAAATACCGGGTGACACTTAATGACAGAAGTCATGAAAGGTGTATAAAGTTTATGACAGATTCATGACAACGTCATGTCATAGTTAATGACAGTGTTATGTCAGTCTTATGACGGTACCTTCAAATAAAGTGTAACCCAATTAAGCAGCCATGATCACAACAAATGTTACCATGTGTAATATGCGAGGTGGGTAAACACTACAGTTGACAAGAAGTGGAGCTTATTTTTTGTAACAGATTTTGAGTGCTTTATTAAGGGCTGCACCACAGGCTCACTCCACTCAGACACTCTGTGTCTGGGTGTATCATCCACCCTTCAACAACCTAGGGTTAGCGCAGCTTGCCCATTCACGTTCATGGGTCAGGCAATTTGAGATTTTACCCAGGTGCACCCTCTCTCTAAATAGCCTGCATCAGCCAAGGCAGTCTTTGCATTAAAATAGCACCTAGAAACCATCGCAATATGGAAGATAAATCAACCCCAATGAATTTACAGAAATATAGTTGGTAACACTTTATTTTACAGTGTCACTGTTACAGTGTATTTACCTATGTAAATACAGAGGTACAACCTGTGTAACAACATGTAATATCGTATTAATTTTGTACTTACATTATGTATTTTTGTGTAACTACATACAGTACTGTTGTTACATTGCAATATGAAATAGTTTTTATAATACTGCCAGTGCTGATTTCCTGAAATGAGCTGAATGAGACCCAAGGCACCCTGATGCTGGAGTGGGTGAATCAACCCTCAGGACACCCTTATGTTGGGAAATTACTTTGAATACAGGGGCAGTGTGCAACAATGTACATGTAACCACTCTGTTGACACATCCTTGTTACTCTTTGATACAGTGGATTAAACACATCAAAGTAAAGTGTACCAGGCTTGTACCTACATACATATGAAATGTGTGTTTGGTCAATGTCTTAAAATAAGTGGGCCTTTTCACAGCATACATGTAACCTTTTACTCTTTAATACAGTGAAATAAACACATTGAAATAAAGTGTACCAGACTAACCTAACTGGAACCAAGCATGGTTAGTGCAAAGAAGTGCCATTTCCCCATGACCTTGGCACCCCGAATTACTGTAGTTGCCCAACATAAGGGTGTCCTGAGGGTTGATTCACCAACTCCAGCATCAGGGTGCCAGTTCAGTTCCAGTGTGCCAGTTTCAGTTCATTGCCTAATTTCATGAAATCAGCACTTTGGAAAAGTATTATAAAAAACATTTCATATTACAATGTAACAACAGTATGTAGGTACACAAAAGTACATAATGTAAGTACAAGATTAGTGCATGATATTATTATATATTGTTACACAGGTTGTATCATTGTACTTACATAGGTAAATACACTGTAACAGTGACACTGTAAAATAAAGTGTTACCATATAGTTATGTAATTTTGATAAACCATATCACTCTAATTCGAATTGGATTGTTTTGGCCTGGTTTGTTTGTACTTGTTTGAAAATATTTCAATTGCATTTTGATATACTATTGCATTGCCTGTGTAAATGTGTAGTAGCATTTAGGCCTACATGTATGCAGGTGAATGAGATATGGTGACATATCCAGTGCAGTAGCCTACATGGAGACTTTTTTCAAAGGGCAGAGCAGGCCCAACATAGTGAGAGTTGAAGTAAAAGACAAATGTACTCCCAACATAGATTTTAGTTTGGCATGTTTGCTACCCGTGTATTTTGTTGGATTGAATGAAAGCAGGCTAATGAAACTGCAATGTGTAAACACAAGTTTAGCCTATCTGTCGCTATCCAGATACTCAGGCAAAAGCATTTTTTGAACTGCATGTATGTGCTTATTACCAATGTACGTTTATGTGTATTAGCATGCTGCTGTGAGATCGGCAAACTTAAAGAAATCGTCTTGCTGGGCCATCGTCATTACTTTAAACTGTTAAACACCGCCAGAGTGGTAGGCTATAGAAAATACATGGCAACTGTGCTTTATTTACGATCTTTAGTAATTTTTAACCAAAAATCACAAAATTTGGCACTGCACTCACTCGTGCCATTACCAAGGTGCATACCAAATTTGAGGTCAGTCAGACAAATGGTTCGAGAGCTATGCATGGAACACACAGACAGACGTTCCTTGAATTATTAGATAGATTACCTGAAAACAACTTGGCTTTTGAACTGAGCTCTATTCATTTTCAAATTTTAGACCAAAGCAAAACCCTGCCAATTTATACTGTTCAATCTGGATAATTCCTTCTGAAACCTGCTTGCAAACAATCAATCCAGACAGCAAAATGTGTGAATGGACTGAGGCAACACAATATTGCTTCTATAAGCAAAATGTTTCTAGTTCAAGTCAAGCTTTACTTAAATCAACTAGCAGCTACCCTACATAGACAACATCCAATGCATTGGTTTAGAATATTTCGATTTGGCATACCTCAATTAATAGAATTTCAGTAAAGATCCAGCCTTAATGTTAAGCAGGGTAAAATTACCTGAAGAGACATTTCCAGTCCAAATCTGAAGGTGACTTGGATTTTAATGTGACAGCAAACAGCACTTTGACTGACTTTGAGTCCATTTGGCCACCTGTAATTGACAACCTGAAATACAAAAACCCAATGAAATATATTGTACACGTAATAAATCTAGCCCACGTGCCCAATGTCCTTTCCCCATATTTATGTTGAATGGGACTTTTACCTGAAGCTGTTCTCATCTTTATCCACACAAAGGCTTGTGCAAAAACTTCCCTGTAGAGGGCTACATCCTGTAGTCTCAATGGAAACACTGAAAGAGCAGAGATGGCAATTGATTTTAACAATCACTTGTGTATACAGTATACAGTATTCAGTCTTCCTCTGGCTCTGAAATGTCATAAATGTGCCCCCCCCCCCCCAAAAAAAATCTAATGTCCAACATGACATTCTGTGTCCAGGGGTCCTATATTGGTCCTAAATATGATTTAGGTAAAGCAACATTTCCATAAAGGTATGAATTTTGTGACATTGCTTGTATTAACTGGGGTTAATCAGAACTATGCCAGATTTAGATGTTGATTTGACACTCTGAGTTGACTTTACTGAATTTTATGTGCATTCTCACAGGAGGGCATATTCAGTGATGATTGAAATGTTCTCTACAATGTTTGCTATGTAAGAGATAATGTATTATCTCTCAGTCATTATAGAAATACATTTCCCGACAGGGCAAACCAGAACCTGACAGCAAAGCCTATAACGACTGGTGGACAATACATTATCCCTTAGTTATTAATTATCCCTTAGACCAGAGTATGTGAGCGGAGAGGAGTGGGGAGCGAGCAAAGAGCGAAGTGGCAAAATATAGTTGGAGCGTGAAGCGGAATTTTATCCAAAGGCCTGAGTGAACACCACCGCTCCAGTTTCTGAGTCTGGAGCATGCACCAGAAAATTCACCCAGAAACCCAAAAAATTAAGAAAACTGTAGCCTCAAAAGTAATTCATTGTGGTATCACGGGAGCTAGTTATGGAAAGACGTGCTTTTGTTTCATGTAGCCTATTTCCATACAATTAATGTTAATAATTTTGTGTAGCCTAATGGTTTCTAATTCATTGCAAAATGGCTGTGTGTTTTGGAGGCGAGCTAAGGAGAACTGTATGAGAGCAGTTTACCTATGCTATGTTGAAACGTTGCATTTTATGGGAACTAATTAGCTACAATTCTAGAAGTTTTAAAAAAAACATTGAGTTCCTGCAGCTTGTGAGTCGGTGCGGCCAATGTGTGTTCAGTAGGGCTGGGCGATAAAACGATAGCGATATGAATCGCGATAGACACGTACTCGATAGCAATAGAAAATGCGCTCAATAGAACTTTCGATAGAATTTTTTTCCCCCGGGCGGATTCTAGTTCCCCTCTGTCCGCATTTAACAACAGGCGCGCTGCGCTCATTGGCTGCGCTGGCTCTACCAGAAAGGGCACGCACTGACTGACTGTTTACACTGTTTACTAGTTCAGGCTTGCTTTTCATGTAGCCTGAAACTAGTCAAAGATACTTTCAGCTGATTCATGTTCTGATTTAGTAATGCAGGGCAATCGTAATTAATAACTGTGAGTAAATTGTTTTTAAAGTCAGAAAGGCCTGATGAACAATACTGTTCACAATACTTGTAAAGTAGCCTACGGCAGCTGAGAGCTAACGGTGCACATGACGTTACTGGCTGCAGGGACAGATTTGACGATGTTAGCACACAACACTAGCAAGGTAAACATACAACAGACAAAGCTCAAACTAGCTAGTATGGTCAGCAACCTACTGAACACATTAAAGCTGAATGCTTTTGCAATCTTACCTTAATCAAAATCACTGAAGTAATCCATGTTATCAAGTAGCCTTGTGTGAAGTGAAAGGCATAACAGTGTACCAAAACAAACTTCGTTTTGAAGTCCCATTATGCTAACGAGTCTGCTTCAGAACAGTAGCCACATAGGCTACAATGTAAACCATACAAAGCCCCTCTCTGATTGGCCTATTTAATAGAAGAATAACATAACATATTTTAGTTAAAATATTAATTTATGTATTGGTAGGCCTATTTATTCAGCTTATATTTTAGTGTTGGGAGACATTAGACTTCTCTTAAATTATTATTTTTTGACTACTAGTTTTATTTAAGGGAGAGAATGGGCTACTACAGTTTAAAAGAACCCTAAAATAATAGGCTACTTTAAAGCAGAATTCAACCCTGAAACAACATTGTGCTCAAACACTGTATTTTACCATACATTTATACATGACAGTGCTGCCATTTAATGTAATAACTCTATATTAAAAATTAGTGCTGTCAGTTTAACGCGTTAATAACGGCGTTAACGCAAACCCATTTTAACGCCGTCAATTTTTTTAACGCGCGATTAACGCATTTGACCCGCCATTATCAATGGAATGTGAAAAAAAAAATATCTCCGACATTCTAACACCTCCCGACGTTTCAGTATGTCCTGTGTTTGTATTAGGCTTGAAGTAGGCCTACTGCTTAGCCTAGGACCAAGGCTACTCATGCCTACAGTAGCCTACACACGCACTGCACACACGGCACGGGTGTCTGCACTCTGCCCTGCTGCTCCGATGTCAGTGAAAACAAATATTTTACCGACACAATCGTTGACATTCACTCGCATGTTCGCATATTTAGGTTGTTAATTAGCTAGAGGATTGATCAGGGCCGCCGTTCCCCATACGCAGAGTACGCAAGGTGCGTAGGGCCTCAACCACTTGGCAGGGCCTCGGGGGGCCTCCAATTTTGAGCTTTACTAAAAAATGTCATGATAATAGTTACATTGCAAAAATATATGAATTAGTAATGAATAGGCCCATCATTTTTTGTTAAAAATTGCGTAACTCATCATACAATTCAAGCAAATTAACAGTTTTGCCTAATATACAAAGATAGTCCTACCCACCCCTATTCCCTGAAATGGTACATCCCAAATTGCGTCTTTGAGTTTGTTGTGTCGGCTTTGATTGAAGCAGCAAGCAGCAACGTTAGAAAACTGCAAATTGCAAGATTCTGCTGTGCAAATGTTCAGTAAATGTGTCAACATCGTTGACATCTAATAATGAAGAGACAGCATGAATCTGGTGCTGAAAAGCGAAAGAAAAAGAAGCAAAAAGAAGACGCCCGTGCATCCCTGGCCGGTAAGTCCGTTTAGGCTAACGTTAATTGTTTTGCTAACTTAACGTTCAATGATGTTGCTCAATTTAGGCTCGGTTGGTTGCAATATGAAACAATCTGGATTTTAAAATGAGTGGAACTTCGAAGTCTTTGCTTTTTTTTTTTTTTTTTTTTTTTGGGGGGGGGGGGGGGCTCCCTGACCAGTTAAGCTTAGGGCCTCCAAAACCTTAGCAGCGGCCCTGGGATTGATGTTGTCACTTAGAAATCCCTTCTCTTGAACTGAATACCCCGCAAATAGGCTAATATCAGTTTCAAAATTGCAGCGCGAGTGAGAGAGGTGAAACAGGTCGGAGCGCAACTGAGAGAGAGAATGTTTATGAGCGTCATTTGATGTCAGTGAAAACAAATATTTTACCGACACAATCGTTGACGCTCACTCGCATGTTCGCATATTTAAGTTGTTAACTAGCTAGAGTATTAATGTTGTCACTTAGAAATCCCTTCTCTTGAACTGAATACCCCGCAAATAGGCTAATATCAGTTTCAAAATTGCAGCGCGAGTGAGAGAGGTGAAACAGGTCGGAGCGCAACTGAGAGAGAGAATGTTTGTGAGCGTCATTTGATGTCAGTGAAAACAAATATTTTACCGACACAATCGTTGACGCTCACTCGCATGTTCGCATATTTAAGTTGTTAACTAGCTAGAGGATTAATGTTGTCACTTAGAAATCCCTTCTCTTGAACTGAATACCCCGCAAATAGGCTAATATCAGTTTCAAAATTGCAGCGCGAGTGAGAGGTGAAACAGGTTGGAGCGCAACTGAGAGAGTGAATTTGTGCAAACGAGACGCATGTAGCCTACCTGATTCTGAACATTATGACCTTGTCACTAAAATGAGAGCTTCTTGCTGGGCAATTGCCAATATGGCAAAATGCATTTTAAAGGTATGCTCATGCAATGTAGGTTTATTCATGTAGACCATAATGCCATATTTTCATTGAGCCTCTTTAGAATAGCTTATAGGTTAGTATAATTTAAAGGGCCACCATCCAGGTTTTTTTTTTTTTCTTTTTTTTTTGTAAACTTGTGAACTAGCAACATAAAAGACATCAACATCTCTCTGGCATTACTTGAACGTGTTAATATTTTCTGATGCTGTAACTGGGTTTCCTTTTATTTTAAATTGGTATTCACCCCCACCAATGAATGCTGATAACAGCATTAAAATGAAAATAAATAAATAAAAATGGGACAAAAAGAAATTGAGGGACATTTAGAATAGACAGAAATTTGCGATTAATCGCGATTAATTATGAGTTAACTACGGCAAAAATGCGATTAATCGCGATTAAATATTTTAATCGCTTGACAGCACTATTAAAAATAAATAAACCTAAAAAAAACGAATCTAAGGTGTTTTGCGCACCTGGGCCCATTTAAATATGTGATTTAAAAAATTCAATAATTATCGATATCGACCAATATACTGAGCCTATATCGTGATAGAGATTTCAGCCATATCGCCCAGCCCTAGTGTTCAGTTGTCTAATTTTTGTTAAGTGTTTGCGGCTTATGGGCAGGTGCGTGTTATAGGCCGGAAATTATGGTAGATGATATCGATGTTGAACACAAGCAACGTGGTGATACCACTTCAGTAAGCAAGGATTCCTATTTTAATTTAGAGACAACCATGCAGTGGATTATGCATGTACACATATCCAACCACACTGCAATTGAGGCCCTACCACAGCCCATAAGTGAAGCGGATTGTTTTCACACAATAAACCCACATACTGTAGTTGCGCAGAAATTGACAACTTTATGAAAGTTGAGCGAGCGAGGAGCAGAGAGACGGAACACATACTTGAGCAGGGAGTGAAATTTTTTTGCACTCAGCTCCGCTCATGTACTCTGCCTTAGCCTACATAAAATACTGTAGCACACTCTATGTATGCATCAACAAAAGGCCACAACCTCTGCAAGCCTAGCAGTATTTCACAATTTTGTTCATTTTCTTATACAAACTCTATGGCTGATTACAGCCGAACACAAAAAAACTGGAAAAGCGCTCAGAGAGCGCAGACCTCCGCCAAGGCAGATATCACAGATACAATATAAATTCCAGATCATGTTCTGGATCACCGATCGCCACCAAAATCGAATCAGTTCTTGCTTGTCCCAATATACACATTGTCAGAAAATTTCATCCAAATCCATGAAGACAGACAAACCAACGTGTCCGACAACATAACATCCTTGGCGGAAGTAATCATATCATGATTTGCATCATAAGAATATGAGCCTTTCAATTTGTGTTATGGAGGTGACAAGAAATGGGCAAACTTTTTGGGAGATTACAGTTTTCCCATGAAGTCTGAGAAGTTTACAGAGAAACAAAACAGGACACCTGAGTGAACATAAAAATTTTAATGTAAAATAATTGTTTTTCATCAGGCTTCTACAAGATTCAGAATTTCAGAATTTAATTCAATTCAATGACTGAATTTGAATTTGAATTGGCTCCACCCAACAGGAAGTTGAATTGAATTTGAATTTGAAGTTAAATTGCAGGAAGTGGAGTTGCAGGAATTGCAAATCAGATAAATTAATTCTTATAACATATCAGTGAGAATGTGACACTCCAATCTTCCAAATAGAGCTGCAGACACTAACATTAATTCTTAATGTTGAATTATTAGCAAACCAGCTCTGACCCTCAGTTATTTTATTTCACGAGAGTGTAAACCAGACAAAATGTGTTTGGAAAACCATTTTTAAGACTTGGATAAGCAAGGTATTTTGGGAAGTCCAGTCCTATCATGTTTCACAATTTTAAAGTTACCGTATTACAATTTTAAATGTCTGTGGCTTCCCGATATGTTCACTCTCTAAGACTGAAGATATATCTTACCAAAAAAGTTTCTTTACATGTGTTACCTGAACCATCTATTCTGAGTCTTTTTTTGTAAAATTGTTCTTTCGTAAAAACCTCTCTAGAGGCTGAATCCATGTTTCTGGCCCCCTCTTATGGTAGTCATTTGCACATTTTCGAGCGTGCATGAAATGTATTAAAGTATTGCATGTAAATTAATAGAGATATGCAAATGAAAATATAGTGCATGAGTGCATCAATATGCATTGCAGTGTATGTAGGTAAGATATTTACATCTGAGAGGTTTAAAAAACAAAGCAATTAAATTATTTTTTATTATTTATAAAATAAAGCATAAAATAATGCAGCCATATCAGATCTTCCATGGCAGTAAGCATGTAACAGATGCCAACTAGCTCGGCTAGCTGGCGGCAGTATGTAGTAAATCCTCACACCCCTAGCCTCAAGAAAGCTTCTAACCACTCAGCCAGAGCCCGGGTTTTTCAGCTTAGTGGTTAGAATATTTGACTCCCATTCCATATGTTTGTCGTAGTTGACGAGATGATGGGATTGAGAGCCATGTGTGGTGCGAACAGACTTCTGCTAAGAGCGCTCAAGTCTCGAGCCCAGCACCAAATTCAATTTATTAGGTTTGTTTTTTAAGGACGTGGAGCGCGTCCGAGAGTTGAGCTTTGATTTATGTTTTGTGTTTGCCGATATGTCGGAACAGTTCGCTGTCTATGTGCGAACATTTACCAACTTGATTAGAGAATGCTAACTGTGTCTGAATGTTGTGCTGTGTGAGAAATTATGTTTGTGTTACCTGGTTGGTTGATCTGGGTATAGGGATCAAACCTGAACGCAGGTAGAAGGAACCCTTTTCTAGCTAAGGGGCGCGCCTCTGAATTGGATGCGCTCATTGAGAAGGGGAGTTGCGTTATGATTTTGATCATTTTGATTCTGCTTATGTTTAACGATAAATTCCGTAATTACATGAAAGCTGGATAGTAATGTGTTGCGTGAATGTTATGCATATGTTCAAATGTTATTTTGCCTAGTTAATTGATTTAGGATTTCATTTGGTAGTGCCTAGTTATTGAAAAGGCCGACGTGGATTTGCGTCATGGCTGAGCGGAGCCTAGAGTACAGACGTCTCTGTTGTGAGAGGACGTTGCTGTGTGTTAAGGACACAGAAGGCCTAGATGTGTGGGCTTTATCCTATTTGTTTACTTTCCAATTTTGCTCAGTGTTTTGTTTGCTTATTTGTTTTGTTCGTCTTTATATCACTTGACCTGCCGGTAGCCTACTTGTAAAATAAAAAACGTTAAAAAGAACTTGGAATTTCCACGCCTGTGCCTTCGCCTCCAACCGCCCGACACACACTCCTTCACAGTAGGGTATGTAGGAAATATTAGTTAACCAATCCAAAAATGACCACTATGTATCGGCAGGGAGTAAGGTAACATGATGAACTGAAGTGGGGGCTTATTTGACATAATTGCCATATCCCTAATAAACCCCTTATAAACTTCTGAAAACATGTGTTACGGGCCGTAACTCTTGGAATTTTTCGTTTATGTTTTGAACAATTTAATTCCATAACGGCGCATTAACAATGGCCCTTCGTTCTCCTATGTGGGGTTGCCAGATTAGCACCTGCCAACAGCTGTTGCAGTCATAGACTTTGATCAACCGTCTCTGGTTGCAGCATGGATGAGTAGGCTTACGAGAGGGAAAGGTGGCGTTATCTTTTAAAAAAAAAACAAAAGACGCATTTCCAATATAATGATCGAAAAGCAAGACAGCGCAGTGGAAGCTGGGCAATTTTGGAAGGCACTACTTGTAGGCTCAGTTGCGTGATGATGGACCATGCTTATAATTTGCAACCGACAATTTCAACAAAACTTTGAAGCAGCCTAGACCAGCCTACAGTGTCGTTAGGCTACTCAAAGCTCTGCTGCTTGTTATGTATTAAATTAGGCACTAGATTGGACTATTTAGGGCTACTTCTAATTCATTGCGTCTTGCATGTCCGTTGCAAAATTCATCACGTCCTTGTGAATGTTCAACGATTGTAGCAGCGCATTGTACAGGCTATAACAACATCGATAAATTATTTTCCCAGCTTTCTGTTCTGAAATATTTTGCGCTTCGTTACATGAACGTAAAAGTGCTTTGATGTGGGTCTTTTTGCAAGTTGGCATGCATGTCGTGGCTGCAACAATGTGGAGTCACACAATTCTTAGACGAGATGACTAGGGGCGCCGAAATGTTTCTGCAACTTAGTGTACTTCTATAAAAAAAAATATCCAGTAGGTGTTAACGTTACCAGCCTTAGCTAACCTGTTGTTTGCACATGAGCCTCTTGGTCATTTAACGTTAACCTCAGCGATTCAGAGCGCAAGTTTGAACAAGCTTCATATCACGCATTTAATATCAGTCTAAAATTATGCTTTATAGCCCTCCATCTAAGTCCAGCACATTTTTTTAATTTGGGTTCTAAAATATTTCTATTAGTTATCTTTTAATTGTTAGGTACTTTTCCCCAATGAATCTTCATCACCTTCATCACATTTGGCAACTCTCAAGAGGTTTACGTCTAGGTAGTCTTGAGAACGTTCACCGGTGTTATTATTTAGGCCTAAAGAACGTTCGGTAACAATCCTACATACTGCTCCTTTAAGGTAAAGCTTAAGAGTGATCCAGACCATTCTGACAAAAGTATGACGTATAGAGGATATACTACTAGCTACAAACATGTTGGGTTTTTCATAACCTAAAAGTAGAGGCTACTTAAGAACAACTTAAGAACAACTTTGCATTAAGATGTCTGAAGGGAACTTAAGAACAACTTTGCATTGAGAAATTGGCCCCTGTCAAGTATTATTTTTAATGCTAATTTGTGGTAATAAATATGCCTATTTGTGACTATAAAGTATTTTGTACAGTCCATACAATAATGTCTGTATGACATTCATGTTGTTTTAAAATGTAATTTATGCTGTTAAGTTTCAGCATTAAATACACCTAATTATTTATCAATAATTTCTTTGAATTTAAAGGAATTACAATTCTCCTTCCTGCAATTCAAATTTGTAATTCCACTTCCTGTTAGCAACCTCAATTCAAATTCAAATTCAAGAATTGAAATGGAATTTAGAGATAATTCTCAATTCAATTCCTAATTTTGCACAACCCTGGTTTTGAGTAAGGTTATTTTGGGAAAACTGGCGTTATGGACGTGACATATTTGTGTTATGGATGTGACATGCCTTAAATACCCAAAAACTATACAAAATAATCATTATTATCATTTCCTTACCGAATCCTGTTGTGGTTGATCACATGGAGAACCTTTGACACTAAGTCCTCTGTGATGTGTTTCAGCTTCAGCTCTACCTCCTCCACATCAGACTGAGAGATGAGCGCTTTTACACACTCACCTAGTTCTTGGTCACTACGGTATAAGGGATCAACACAAAAAAAAACAGAGATATGAATACATCCTAATTGATTAAAATATTAATATTTAAAGGTGCACTATGAGTTCCTGCATGGCTTCAGCATGACGATATCTCCCCTTAATTGGCTAACTGCCTTCCCTCTGAATAGCCTACACTGGGAAACTGTCACAGGGTGGGAACTAAAATATATGGGATTCATTTAGATAAATATATATATATGGGCAATTCCACGAAAAAGTAAACCTCACCTTAAAACTTTAAGTCTCACCTACATGGACATACAAATTCTTTCAGAAAACTTCCAATACAAAAAAGTATTGTCTTGATGTAAATATTCAACTGAGCAAGTTTCGAAAGAATATCTGTTTGTTAAAATTTTTACCCTATTCAGCTATAATGTAAGTCTATGGAGGGGCTTATAATGGGCATAAGTGGGTGATAACACACACAAAGCTGCAATGCTATCAGTTATTTTCCATTGTTATATTACTATTTCTCTTGTTACAGGTTAAAATCCACCATTCATACTTTTTTTTAATTGAATTGAATTGAATAAAAGTATACACATAATTGCACGGGGACGAGTTCTGGGGTGGAACATTACTACGCCAAGGTGGCGGCCCCCTGAATCAGGCATTGTTTACCTGAATTAGCCACAGGCGTGCAGCGGGAAATTAGGGGTTGGTGATTGGCACTTGGGGTGTAGACTGGGCTTTTTAGTGTTAGCTCTCAGTCGAGCGGTTGTTCCCCGGTACACCGACCACCACCGTTACCGGGTGTTGTCTGCTACTCTGCGCTTACCTGTCATTGAGCTGGATTTGGCCCACCTCTTGCTGCCAGCGACACACTGCAGTTTGTTCGTCGCCCTCCTGGTTAGTAGCCTAGAACTCTAGACGTACCCCTAGCGGTAGCAAATTTGAATTTGCACAGTGGATACGTCTAGAGGCCACCGATAGAAACCCGTTGCATCCTGACTCTGGCGGCAGATAACCAATCACAGCGCGGTATGTGTACAGGAAATCGTAAGGCGGGCTTTGTACGATGACGACAGTCCTGCTCAAACCAGAGCCGTATATAGAGAATCGTCTTTGGCTTTAGTTTTGGACGAATTGCACTTGTCATTTTCTTTGAAAGTGAAACAAAAAAGTGCACTGAAGTCTTTCGTTCTGAAAAAAAGATGTCTTTGCCGTGTTACCGACGGGCTACAGGAAAAGTTTGATATACCAGCTGGTAGGCTACCACTGGCCGGAACGCTAGCCTATTATGTGGAGAGGCAGTTTGAAAGACAACGCAATCACCCGCCCCTCCATTGAGGCACAGTCTATCAGTGGTCTTCAGACTATACATTCTTATGATATAGTCTGGCGTGTCAGGCTACCTGGCTAGAGCAGCCTACTGTGGCCTTAACATTGGCTTACTGGCTCTCAAGCTCACAAGCTAACCTGTGTCCTGTGCTGCCACGAGAGGAGCTGACCACCAGTGGGCACTGTTTGGACGGATACAAAGGGCCAGCTAGGGTAGCCTTGCTCCGCCCTACTGGTGACGCAACGCCTTCGGCTCAGCTACACACAGCAGGGCCACAACCTTGTTCAAGTACATTCCCTGATCCCGCTACAGCGGGATCTCCACCCACTTTTTCGGGAACCGAAGTGGTATGATTGGTTTGGCTTCGGCACAGCATTTTCTAACATCGACCAGTAGCAAACCGAGGCATTTCAGGGAGGCGGGTCAACCATGCGTTTTGAGAAACGTCGTTATACGGGCTCTTGGTCAGACCAAAGTCTCGTAGAGCTTTGAAAGTCGATGGCAATCAGGCTACAGCTAGGGATGCTTGGGACATTGGGAGCGTGGCTCCTGGAATACTTTGGGCTCTTTTTTAGTATTTCACTTATCTTTAAAATTAAATTTCTTTTTATTATATCTGTCTGCATAATACTCCTCGCATTATTGAAAAATACAGTTTTCTCCCCACCAGTAAAAATTGGTTAAGCAGGTGCTAGCGCCCTCCAGCTGTGACAAAACAACACAGTAAACGTCAAACAAACACAATGGGCACTGGCTGTGCACCAAAATATAACAAACCAGGTTTCAGCCAAAGATAGTTGGGAGTAAGTTTCCAGTTCCCAATCGTCTAGACCAGGCCTGGGCAAACTAAGGGCCGCTGAGCTATCCGGCCTGTGGAGCCTTCCCAAAGTAGAATAATTTATCTTTTAGCCAAGGAGACTTAGGGCCCTATTTTGACGACGCAAAGTCAACTGTTGTTTGGCGGATGGCGCATATGGTTTTGGGGGCGTGTCGGTGGCTTTTTGCTATTTTCACAGCGCAGAAAATGAACTTCGCGCCGGCGCAAAGTCCAAAAAGGTTGGACTTAGGATGCCTAATTAATCATGGGTGTGTTATGGGTGTAACACAGGCATAACCAATGACGGATCAATCTCTCATTGCCTTTAAGAACGAACAGCGCAAAGCGCCTGGTGAATTGCTATCACACCAGCTGATCTCCTCCTTGGGCATTTAAAGAAATTAAAATATTGAATACCGAGCAAGCTCACACGTCGGGTCTAGTCATAGTTAGAGCCGTAATGGGTATGGTAATATTAAATTGATGTCTACAGGCTGCACAAGACACGAAGGAAGCTGATTTAGTTCCGATAGATATCTCGGAATATTCATTCGAAAGCGAAAGTAAACTTGATTCTCCATTTAACGTCCCCCCTTCTTATATCCTCACTCGTTTTCTTTTACAGGCTAATAAATTGTGGTTAACCACATCTTCCTGAGCATCGTAATGATTTTCCGATTGTAATAATTATTGTTGTGGCCATCATTGTTATGCTGGAACAAGGACTGCATTACCTATTGCGTTGTGCGTCCATAAAATAGCATTTCAGGAATGCGTGACTGACGAATGACCAAGTTGTGCTTAAACCATGCAGGAACTCATAGTGCACCTTTAACCATTGGAATCAAAAGTACTAGGATATCTATTACCCTGCCACTGTTACTGAGTATGTTATACAGTAGCTGTCTTAAACCTATGTCATTACTCTCTCTTTCTGCCTTAAAATGTATTGGATTACATTTCACATTTCAGGTGATTTTCATACCTCAGTGTGAAACGTCTGACTTTATGCAGTTTTGTGAAGACGTCGGCCCAGTTTAAAGAAAGTGCTGACTTTGATGTGAGCCTAATATCAGACAGAGCTGGAGCTGTGTAGTTACTCGAATGAGTTTGGGTGTTGATGATGGACAGCCTGAAAACAAGAAAGAATTTGATTGCCTTATACATTTAGGCCAGTATTCTCCCAGGTGCGTAAGTAAAAAAAAAAAAGTGCTTACCTCCATGCGTTTCAGCCTGCACTAAACAATTTTTTGGACTTTAGTTACTCGGGGTGAAGAAATGCAGCAAAATTATGTTTGACAACCTCTACTGTGCATAAATTAGGGAATTTAGACAGGACAGGGAGTGCATAGAATGCTGCTGAGGTTGGGGCAATAGGACTACAATGCATAAATGGACAGTGATTGGACACACTGGTGATGGGCAGTGATTTGAGGCAGTGATGTAAAAGGAGAGGCATTTGGGGTTTAGGGGTTAAATGGGCCAAAGTTAGCAGATTGATTGGGGCGGTGTGGGGGTGATTGTTGTGATGGGTAGGGGGTAGTGTTTGTGTGTGTGGTGGGGGTGGTGAGAGTGGTGTGTGAATGAGCTAAAACAAATGTCTGTATGTGAGGTGTATCAGATTTGTGGGTTTGTAAGTGGGAGAGGAATGTGGGGAAAACAGTATGTCAGGTCTATGAGGGTAGCATAGAGGTGTATGGTATGGAATGTTTATATATGCATGCGTATATATGTATATATTGATGCATTGTTCCACCGTTAGCCTCAGGATTACTTCTGCTGTGTGTGTGTGTGTTGTGCACAATGTTTTCAGATGTCTATGTGAGTGTTGAGGGCTGAATGAGTGCAAAGTCAGTATAGTGAGCCAAACAAAGACTTTCACACACAGTGGATTTGACCAAAACACTCATATCATCTCCCAATTAAATGTGTTGATTGTGTAACTCGTACTTATAGGTCAAACTGTTTGCATCTGCTTGCATCATCTTCTCACAACTCCAGGAAACACGAAGCCCTGAGCATACACTGTTCACATCACTGCTCTCCTGGGCCTTCAAGAAAACACTGTATGGACAAAGAAGGCATTTAACTCATTGACTGCCAATGACGTCTTTAGATGTCAACTGAAATACTACCGTTCACTGCCAATGACGTCTTTAGACGTCAACTGCCTTTTTTAATGGGGTGGGCTGCAGAAAGACCTAGGGAACCTTGTCTGTAAATATCAGATCCTGAGGGTGGCAGCGTGTCACTTTGGATGTGAGATGAGCATAGATTCATAGGTATAGCCAAGGGAGAAGTAGTGAAAGCTAATGACATGGCTAAATATGCTGCTAGCAAAGTGCAGACGTAAATTGGAGAAGTTTAGGCAGTTCACACTTGATCAGAGTATGTGTCACTGCCATAGTAGTTTGAGTAGTGTTCCGATCATGGGAGATGAAGGAAATCAACCTTGGGCAAACGGAAATAGCAGTTGTGACTTGTTTCAGTGCCCAGCTAGCTCACAGTTCCTGGTCAGGTAAGAATTTGCGAGCCGGATGTTGATCATTGAGTTATCGCTGTCACAGCCTGTAATAGCGATACATTGTTACAACAATGTCTATTTTATTACCAAAAGCCCCCTGTTACTGTTGTTTTTGTGGTCTTATCAAAGGAAGACATTTTCCCGATGTTTGACGTGCTAATAGACCGAAAAATACGCACATCCAAGACACTATTGTTGTCCAACAAAACGCTCATTTTCTCCCTTTTGGTCAAAACGGAGTTTTGAGAAAGTAGCTACGTTCGCCTGCTGATTTCTAAGCAATGGAAGGGGAGAAACGAACTTTTTTCTGGTGAAGAAGAGAGTTAGCTCTTTCTTGTGGTAGTTTCGTTGTTTATAGTCGACACATAATATTCTGTGGCTCTTTAAAAAACAGTCAAAATTCTCCAAAACCTCTGGCAGTATGGAACTCTATATTCTGAAAACGGCTGGCAGTCAATGAGTTAATTACACACACACACACACACACACACACACACACACACACACACAGTTCCACTTCAATGGTGTAGCAATATGATTAGCTGAGTACTGTTAAAGTCATATCTTACCTTTTCTCATTACGTTTATCCATAATGGAGAGAAGCACAGTAGCCAATTCCACAGTAATAGATTTCACTGTCAGTTCTAATGTTTTTACAATTTCCAGTTTGAGTACAGTTTTCAGATATGTCACCACTTCCGCACTGTGGGAATGTAAGAAAGAACACATGATTGTGTACATCTAGTCATGACAGTGAAGATTATCATCATCCATTCCATCCAATCCATATCATGCATTTTTTCACTGTTACACTTTCTTAGGAAAACACCCTCAAGACATTTGTGGGGCCCAACTGTGCAAATGTCAAATAATGAAAAATGGTAAAAAGAATTTTAGAGTTCTCGTTAGAGAATTTGTATTTCACTGTGCGAGATGGAAATCGTGAACACAGTCAAAGAATCAAAAAGGTGGTAAAAATTACAAAAACAAAACATACACCTCTGCGGATTACTTTTTCAGGACATAAAGAGATATCAGTAAGGAAGGATCGTTTTTCTGTCTCTGGAGCTACATGTACAGTTGCCCAATTCTATATATTAAAAAAAAGCATTGTAACATTCTCACCAGTCGATGTGAATTTATTTGCAAACCAAAGCGTACGAAACAGAGATGACCATATGTTTTCTGACAAAACAGTAATAAATGCCTTTTCTGTTATATCCACTTTCAGTTTCAATTTCACCCACCCGAATCCCCAGATTCTGCAAAAGTAGTGTGAAATCCACGGAAAAGGCAGCCGAGAGAGCCATCACCCCGTAATGAGCCTTTGAAGTGACTACGAGGCTGCTAAATTAACAATAAAAATGTTGCCTGACGTGCCTTTAACGTATACTGTATAGTGCTTTAAATTGCTTCATGCATTTGTGTTTGATTTCTAGAATAAAGTTTGAAATGATTATTGAGCAGTTCTTACTTTGTCTTTCCCAATGACAACAGCTGATTCAGGAGATTTACAGGCTGGGATGAAGTGAAGTCATCTGGAGGAGACAGCATGATGGAGACTAAAGTATCTGAGGTGAAGTCTTTAGCTTCCAACCTGAAAACAAAAATCATCTATCAGTTATGGTATGTCTCAAGACTTGAAAAAGTAGTTAAGCCCACACATCCGAACCTGACCTGGGAGCAGGACAATCAAATAAGTCTATAAGAATGAAAAAAGTCGGGATTTATTGCTCCCACAATTTTTTATTTTTCCGTTACGTTTCGGGTATGCACCCTTCTTCAGACGTCGGTATGTCTCAAGACTTTACAAGACTATAAGCTACTAGCCTGATCACACACAGACCCACATCAAGATATTTGGTTTGGGGAAGCAAGGGGGAGCCGGGTACACGGTTGTCTTTCAAATCCCTCTGCACTCAACAGTGGCAACCATCAATGAGAGCAAAGGAGAATTCCACTATTGGGTCATTCCGTGTCAAATCACCCAAGGGGTTACACCCCACCATCTCAGATTTTGCTGAAATTTGGTATATAGGGTAATTGTGGCTGGCAAAGATGAATTTCCAAATATTAGCCCCATTGGACCAACGGTTTTCAAGTTACAGCCTGTCCAATTTAGCAAAAAATGACCTTTGAACCCCTATATCTCTGTAACCACATGGTTTATCATCAAAACAATGGTATTTCTGGCTTGGAGATTGTCCAAGGAATCCAAATCTGATGTAAGAGTAAGTTAAAATATCATGACCTTTTAACCTTTACTTTGACCTTGATTTTGACCTTGTTGCCCATGTGACCTTGACATAAAGTATACCAAAAATTGTAGCCCCATATCTTCCCTATATCATATTAAAAAAATTAGAGCTGTACTTTTCCCTCATTGTCTACAAATCCACATCAAACATACCATGCGCTGCAGTTTTAGCTTATCTTTTGCATAATAAGCAATTAGCCCAGGTGTACCACTTTTATTCTGTCATATCAATTGCCATCAATTGCCATGAAGACAGAGATTATGTTTAAACCCTGGTTGCAATCATGGAATTGCAACCAAAAATGACTGTTTTGGCTCCAGTTGCCATTTATTTCAATTTTTAGACATGTCCCAAAATGACAGGAAACAGGAAAAACTTACAGGTTTAAGTTGTCAATTGTGTGTCATGCTATTGGAAGACACAGAAAAAAATAGGTTTGCAATTGATGCTGTCTTTCCAGGAGTATAATAAATTCAGAATTTTTATGTAATAATCGCTATTTAGGCCATAAGGGCTTATAGCTTTTGAATAGCACAAAGTACAATCTCAGAATTTCTTCAGTATATACCTTTTCTCATGTTCTGTAAATTAAGTTTTGGAATTGTAGGTATAGACAATCAAAATCACTTGACAGTCTAAAATGCTAGCATTTAGATTGATTTTACGAAGCTGAAAAATTGAAATGGAATATCTTGGAAATGCAATGTGATATGAGGCTGAAATTTTTATAGGATGGTCACAGGATGTGGGGCATTCTTTGGACAGAAAAAATAACAATATAGTTAGACCCTGGTGACAATGCTCCTCGAATTTACCCCAAATTTAGCTAAATATGCTAATTATCTCATTAACTATGCGTGATACAAAAATGTCCCAAGCAGAAATGGATTCTACATGAAAAAGCACTATAGAATCATGTGTAAAAAGTTTGGTAGTGACCTTTATCGCGAAGTTGCTTATTTTGCCCTGACTATTGGGACTGTTTTTTATACAGTATTTACGGGGCCACCGGAGGAATTTTGGGAGCTTTAGTAAAATTTCACGTGACCCTTCCTCGCCAGTGATATTTTTTTCTATGACCCTCCAAAACAAATTGGGGGAAAAGGCATGACCCTCCCCATGTGTTTAAATAGATATTTTTCTGTAGGCATACTTGCACTTTTGCAGACACAGCCTATACTTGGCTTTTTCAATTTACACATTTTTGAGAAGATTTAATTTTTAAGGTTGTAGAGGCTAAGGGATTTTGCACGATTTCAGATAGAAAGGGAGCGGTCTGAATATGCGACAGAAAGGTGTCATAGCCAGGTGCACTGGCATTAGAATGAAGAGAGAGTCCATATTGGGGGTTTTCCCCCTGAGATTTTTTTTACAATCTGCCAGAGAAATAGGCTGTTTTGACATATAGTTTGACCAAATTTGGATGCAAGAAAGCAATGTAATGTTCTCATTCGTTACTTAACATCTCCACTAGCCTACTGTCTAATCATGATATCCTTGGTCTGTCTTGGAAATGTCTGCAACACTGAAACAGAGCGAACCAGTGAGACAGGGTGAAGCAGTCTCCCTTCCATTCATCATGAGTTAACAGATATTCCTCCGCCAACCTCCAGCCATCCACAATTTTCATTTTCGGGAAAAAAAAAAAATCTACTTCTTCAATTTGCAAGCTCACCTAAACTATCAATTATATTGTGCGCATGCCTGTCATGATCACTCAAAATGCCCATCAATTCTAAATGTGTATGACTTTTACACAGGCAAACCAGTGCATTTGCGTTATACGCTCGAATCAGTTTATATTTGCCACCTACACTTGCCCACATGCAGAGGTTCAGATGTGTGAGATACATCAAATAAAAGTGAACTGAGTGCAGCTTCATTGCGATTTTTCTTCATACAAGCAGCGCTTTATAAATAACGAGTGGAAAAGTGGTCTGCGCAGCTGCTGCTGCTAAGTGTTAAATTCAACCCTGTTTGATCTCATGTTATTAATGCACTAATCTATTTACAAATACAGGTCTAGGTTACGAGGCCAAGATGAAAAGCAATGTGAGGGCGAAAATGGCGGCAGCGCCTTTTTATTCTTTGTTGCGTCAATCCAACTTTCTTGAAAACAGAGAACAGAGGTGTTGTCAAAACGGAGAGCTACATGGGCTACGTTCACACAGCAGCCTGAAGTGACCCAATTCCGTTTTTTTCACACCTATGTGACCTGTATCCGATCTCTTAGGCCTCGTTCAGATTGGCATCCCAAATCCGATTTTTTCATATCCAGATTGTATCTAGAATTGATTTCGGGTGGTCTGAACAGCAGAAAACCACATGAATTCCGATTTTTCCGAATCTGTTACGCCCTACATACCCATGTGGTGTCAATTGCGATTCATATCGGATATGCTGCGATCTGAACAGCTTTTCCACATGGGATAAGATTTCACCGTGTCACTTGCGTCATTTGTCACGTGACACAAACATCAACACGTGGAATGCAGATGGACGGAAGTGAGAGATCAATGTTAATTCTCCTTTTAAAAAACAGTGTCGTTTGCTATAACAACGTGTCAGTGCGCGTTATGGATTTGCCGCAAGTTGGAGTTGACCTCGCCTGTGGAAAGCAAGGTTTACCTCGCGTGTGGAAAGCAACGTCAGTGAAAGTTTTCAACCACGCATCAGAAAGGCAACTAACAGCTGTGCTGGACTGCATTGATGCACTGAAATAAAGATGAGTAACTTTATTCTTCCATCTCTGATACTTCCTTGTTACTTGTAGCTGTGTGCTACGGCCCCACTTAACCATCTGAGAGAGAAACAACCAGCATTCTACCCTCCGCGGGTTTGTTTATTATTTGTGGGCATGATGCGTTGGGGTACCATAGTAACCCACCTGGATATGGCAGGTGATTAGCGGACATGGAGATCCGATATGACAAGCAATGTGAACGCGGTCGATAGAGAGATCTGATGTTGATCAGATATGCTAAAAATCAGATTTGGAGTGCAGTCTGAACATAGCCTTTGTGACAGTCTGAACGAAGACATATCTGATTGCAAAATTGCAAAATATGACTTCTAGCAGGTTCTAGCATTATTTTGGATTTCTTGTGAGTGACGTAATACTTCCCAGCAGTCAGTGGTGTTTGACTACAAACCTCAATAAAACTTGCTAGAAGTCATATTTTGCGGTGATATTTATGTCAGCATGTCAGTGAACACTACAGACCATTTGGTGAGTTTCATACCTTTGTAGACAGACATTTAATGTGTTTTAAGAAGGATTGTTCCATAGGCACAGCCATAGGCTGCTGTTAAAATGCTACAGCAACAAGCGAAAATTCTCGGAACAGAAGCGATAGACAAAATGTTAATCTTAACCATCGCATTTCATCGTAAGATATCTGAAAACAGGGCTTAACATCATTTTGAGTGAACCCGTACTTTAAGTGTATGACACAATGTCAATCACAAAAAAATGTCTAGCCTATATGGCAGCTTCACAACAAAAACAAAATTGCAGTAGCAAAACTGCAGGAGGAAAAGAGTTGGTATAGACTCTCTTATTATACATTAGCCTATATTATATTTTATTATATTATATTATATTATAATAATATTATACATTCTAGCTTTCAAAACAAGCAACTTCCCGGCAAACACGGAACGTTATGGGAACCTTAACTAACGTTCCCTCATGGTTCTCTGTGGTTATTTTAAGAACGTTATCCTATTTTGGTTCGGAGAACGGTAAAACTCTTAACGTTACAGTGTGGTAACTTTGTGACCGTCCAAAAACGTTCCCTCGTGGTTATTTTTTTATATTGTATTTAAATTACAATCTGATAGATATTATTTGTAAAATATCATAAAACAACTTGATTTTGGCTATTTATGATAGATTTAGGCTATATTACATTTGTGACTCAAAATTACTTGTGTATCAGAGGTATCTTTTTTTGTTTGTTTGTTTTTGCCTGCAATTCATGTTACGTCGTGGCTTAGTGGTAACACGTCTGCATGCAGCTCAGGCAGCCGGGGTTCAATTCCTGCTGGATGCACATGTACTTTATGCGACAGAAAACTTTCCCGGAATCAAAAATTGTTACCGGGGTTTGACTGACAGTGTGCTTGCTTTTTTTAAACACAAATTTCACCATCTACCACAAAAAAAGCACCATTAACTTAATAACTTAATAACTTTAAGGTAAAGGTATTCATGGGCAGAGGCTGTAACGAGGCTACAACTCGACCATCTGCCTTATCATAAAGCTCTCATAAATGCTCTCAACCTTAGGTACAACGGAAGCTATGTGAATTGATAAAGGACAAGTGAGAGGTTTTTGGTAAAAAAAATAAATAAACTCTTACTGTTGTACCATTGAGAATAGCCATGCATTGACAACAGGATGGTAGTCAGTAAGCACTAGCCTAGCTAACAGCAAACTAAATAATCACAAGTGATATGTAGTCTAGAGACCCACCATTCCTTGATAGCAGATGCATGGTTTACGATTGTCCAGAGCCATTTATTGGGCGCCATAAATGTTTATCATTAGGGTCTGTACATAGTGTACGTTGATCATAGCCAATCGTAGCATATCAATTATACCACAGCCACCAGATCACATCGAATGAAATCAAACACGCAAGGCAGCAAGGGTATTTTCAGGCTAGTACCTTGAGGGACCCCTGTTCTGTGATTAGACCCCAAAAGCTGGGCTAGAGATCTCGTTTTTAATATACAGTATTAATATGAATAGATGAAATAACGAAAAGAAAAAAAAGAAGAAATCTAACCTCAAGCCATTATCCACTCTACTCAAGGTAAGAGAAGAGAAATAGAATGCTTCAATTTCTTTACTTTCAGTAGCAGCCAAAACTCTGAAAAAGAGAATGAAAATCATAAAAAGGTTAAATAATTCAAGAACAATAAAGCAACAATTAAAGAAGAACTGGATAATCCTCTACCATCTTTCCAATTGATACTCAATGGAAAACATATGTTACAAGATCCTACAGTTACATGCTGGCTCTGAAGCTATTAAGGCTCTTTTATTGTGTACAGGTAAAACTTTTTATTTCAGGACAATGCATATTGATGAATATGTAGGTACACGTAAATGCGCCAGATTCTAGCCCATAGTCCTTTTGTAGTCCCTACACTGGTTTGAAGTTACATTAGAAGACATGCATAGACAAACGTTTAACGTTTGATTCATCCCCATGGTGAAATAGACCCTTAATAGCTCCATTGCTGACACTGAACTTTAACAAATTGAAATGAGATGCTGCAATGAGGTTTTTAGATCCTTTGTAAACAAATAGAAGTATTATTGCCAGTTTTGATAGTTCAACTTACTTAATTTCAGGTCGCTTGTGAGACTTCAACATGTTGTATAAAATGTCATTATTATCCAACAACTTTGGCAGGTCGGTGACGCAAATCTCCAGCTTGAGTTCAGATGTTATGAGAAGTTCATGCCTGTGACATATCAAGACAACATGTAGGGATGTGTATCAATATTTCAAAGACACGTTTCTGTGGTTATATTTCAATCCATTGCCCTGTTGTAATGTAGCACATCTACATTATGTGAGTTAAATTGATTACTGTGGCAATTATGCCGCAGAAACTGCCGTTTATGTTTGTTTAAAGCAGTTGAAAAACTAGAAATTGCGTTGAATGCAACGGGTAGGTTTCAATGTACTGTAAGTGGTTGAAGTAAGATGACAGATAAGTGGTTTGTCCAATTACTTGCAAGATTTTTTGATAACATCCAGTCTTCTGCAACAAATCTCTTACTGAGCAAATTCAGATTGTGTAGCCTGCTTGCAGCTACGAATCATCTGACATGAGTGAGGTTACTGTTGTTCTGCTGTTAGTAGGGAAAAAATAAGTAAAGTTTGCTGTTGGGTGGAAAAAATGCATGTGTCTTTGTGTTTTAACCACCATCACCATCTTTATTATAGGGATGGACACTGCAATATCAAGCCCTTTCACTTGTTTGTGTGGAGAAGTGATCTGTCGTCTGTTTCCCAAAAGCGTAGTTGTCAACTAGTTAGCTACTATGTTGATTACAATGCAATTTCCCATTGCCAACTAACTATGCTTTAGGGAAACAGACATTTGTCTGTGTTTTGACTTCTTCACCACCTAATTTTGACTTCCTTCCAGTTGGTAAGCTGTTCCATCATGCACATCCTGAGTTCAACAGTGGCAAGTAGGCCACAGCTAATTGGTAAATGACACAAAGCTCCAGATCTGGCCCCTGGGCCATATATTTGGCACACAAACATTCATATTGCTATCAATTAAAAAAAAAGGTATGCAAGCTTGGTCACTGTACTTGGCGGAAGGCAAACTATATCATGTTTACCATTTCAAATCAGGAAGGCTTAGGCTTTGGACCTTTTGAAGGATCTGCTTCCAGTCAAGAACCATCTGTTCACTGGAGATCTCATTTGCAGGCAAGGAAAGATAGGTGTAGAGCTCTGAACCTGCCTGCTGTGTACCACTGGGCTCAGCCTGTTTTCCCAATGTTAGACTACAATGAAGAGAAAGGACAGTTAGGCCCTGTGTTCTTCTGTAAAGACACTCATAAATAGGAGTTGTGCTTGAAAATGACACTTACGTGAAAAGCGAACCATCTGTGTTTACAGACAGGGATGAACAGAAATTTTCATCACATGTTGTGCTCTTATCCACTTCAAGACTTTGATAGAAATAAAATGACTTGTTAACATTGTTAATTCTGTAATTTCTTTACCAACCACCTCAACTTTACTGAGAAAGTGACAAGTATACATGTAATTAATAAGTTAACAATATGCTGGTAAAATTTAGATCTACAACTGAAAACTGTCCCAACGACATGGATTTATGTCTGGTTATAAAAGCCTTTCTTACAGTTTAAAATTGAAAGTTTGGGACCAGCCATTTTATGGCAAAATCCCTACTTACAGAATATATAAATCGTAAATAAAAAACTCCTACCTTACATTGTGGAGAGTGTTTGTCTTTTGGTAAAGGTTTAACAAATAAACTGCAGTTTCTAGTGAGAAACTCTTCACTGACAGAAAACGCAGAAAACACTTCTTAGGCTTCTCTTCACGGTCCAGTTCATTCTGCTTGGGTGTGCTGTCAAAGATGGGGATGTTGGTTTGCAGGTAAAATAAATGAGAATTACAGGAATACCTACATGCTTCCAGTATGTCCAAAACAAAATATTACTCGGTGTTTGACACCATAAGCCTAATTAGCATAAATGATTGGAAGTAGTTGCTACCAGCTAGCCTATACATCTTGAAAGATATAGACTAGCTATGGCATCCACTCCAATGAATTATGCTAGGTATGCATCCCATTACGAGGGGTATGCACTATGCACACAAGAACATGTGCTGGAATTTACCAATTTCCATTAAATTCATGTTTTAATGTAACATATAACAGCAACGTTTTTTTTTTTTTTTGCAAAAGATTGGCTTTTACCTTGAAATGATTCCCCCTTCCAACAATGAAATAAGGTTCTTGATGTCCTTGTTTTCCAAGCCTTTAGCCGCCAGTCTATCAGAAAACACAACACTGATAAATGGATACAAAATTGAAGGTGCACTAACAGACTAGTAACTACAGTACTGTATGTTTACAATAAGATGCATTTCAAAAGTGCATTCGACTGTGACTTGATGACCTCATGAATGATTAATGTTTACTATATTTCCATACATAAAAAAGAAGCACTCACTTGAGTTCATCACACTTTAATGTTTCCCACACATCCTTTAGTTGCTCAAGTTTATCCACTGTGAGGTTGCAGTCCCTAAGATCCAGTCGGTTGATTGAGGAACGTTGAAGGCAGTATTTCAGTACACAGCAGTCTACATTTGTCAGCACATTCTTCAAGTTAATGCTATCCCAGTGGTCCATGACTTCCTCCACAAACCCTTCATCATGGAGCTCATAGAGACAGTGAAGAAGGAAAAGATCTGTTTGGTCCTTCGTTCCTCCCAGGATCCAATGTTTGAGATGAGTTTGAAGAGAGAGTGAATCTTGACGAGCTATTGTAGGGAGTCCAAGTATTTTCTGAAGGGAGCTTCTGACACTTTCATTTGACAAGCCAAATAGGAACTTAATAACAGGCTGAAGATGAGGATGTGACTGTACAGCACTTTGCACTAAAATCAGGAGCTTTTCAACCTCCATGGGCGAATTTGTCTCATCCAGGACAATATAGAGAGCAGTAAAAAATTCCATAAAGCTCTGATGTTTGAAGCTGTAAGATTTTGTGTTTACATTAACACAAACAAAAATATCACATAGTTGAGTGTTAGTACACACAGACGGAAGAGAGAAAGTGGTCTTCCCATCTTCCATTTTCTCTTTGGCCCATTGACCTAGTTCACTGAGAACATGTCTCTTATCAACGTCACTGGGCAGAAGAGAGGCAACAAATTCGAGATATATCATGGTGTTTGTTTCCCCATCAGTATCTTTTTGAGCTCTGCATATCATCCAGCATAAAAGAGGGTTGAAGCAGAAGTTGAACAGCTTCGTCTTGGCTTTCACAGACTGAAATTTATTTTCAGGGCCAGAGATCTTTTGAAAATAGTCCTTCACTTTCTCCTCTGTGAAGCCCTGGATCACAGTAAATCTCTTTGGGCGTTCTTTCAGCAGACTGTTTAATCTGTCTGACGCAGAGGGCCTAGTGGTGATAAGCAGAGACGACTCCGGTAGAATACGTCCACTCAACAAACTACAAATAAAGGCTTTCGTTGAAGCTGGGGTGAGTGGATCTGTAGGAGATGATGTAATGTCTTCCTCTGAGAATTTCAAGTAATCAAAAGCATCAATAATGAACAAAACTTTGTGTGGTGACTCCCTCAGAAATTGTTCAATAACAGATTTGACCTGCTTATCGTCACTCACAAGATCCAACAAACTGTTTGTCTGTGATGGGGAGGTCAGGTCATCACACTTCAGGAGAACAACCAGATCAAACTGGTCTGAGTAGAGTTCTTCCTTTGCCCAGTCATACATGATCTTCTGCATAGTAAAGGACTTGCCATATCCAGATATACCTTCAAGAATGACCACATTTGGCTTCGTACTGCCTTCATGGCTGAAGAACTGCTCCACAAGTATTGGCTGATAGGTGATTACTTCTTCCCCCTTCTTGTTGCCATGATGATTTGAGGGTATCTCCACACTGGCTCCTTTCTTGCTGTAGTGTGCAACTTGCATAATGCTATGCTCCCCTCTTTGGCTACAAACTATTGGAAGCTCAGTGTAGAATTTGTTCACATCCGCGAATTTATTTCTTATTTGTTTTCTGTAACTGGACAAAGCTGAAAGAACATTTCTTTTATTATTATTATTTGACACTTTTTGATTTTACTCTTTTTAATATATAATAGGAATAATGATATGGAGACTGGCTCAGGTAACATCCTCCAATATTAGCTTTGTGCCAAAATCTAACTAAAGTGTCATAGAAAACTTGTTTAACCATCTAAGCATATAAAAAATATATCAATTACCTTTATCCCTTTTCTGTTTTGAGGACAGTACTCCAAACACAATAAACACACATGTAATAAGCATAACTGCCGGTTTCCACAATCTGTGCCTTGCAACTCCAAACCAGTGTCCTGTTAAAGAAAAGAGCAGATTAGAGCAGAACAGGTTAGATCTATAATTAGCTTTAAAGACTGTCAGCTTCATTAGTAAGATGACAAACTTGTCCAAAGATATACCAGAACAAAAAACAGGATGATTTAAAACTAAAAATTAAACCAAACATCTCATACGCTGACTGGCAGTCTTAATACTTACTAAGGACAACAAAGGCCTCCTCATTCCTGTAGTTCCCATATGACACTCTGCAGGTGTAGTTGTACCCATCCTGCTCTTCCACAGTGACACTACACTGGATGTTGTGAAGGTTGTCATGGATGTTTTCAATTTTTGTTGCATTCTGAAGGACCCTTCCCATACCATCCAGCCACTCTAAATTAGGATGCAATGTCCAGCCAGTGGACTCACACACCAGAGTCACACTACCATTATAATGGCTCTCTGGAGAGATCTCTGGTTTTCTTCCAGGCACTGTCCAAGGAGAAAATTATTAAAATGAACTTAATGGCAAGACATCAACAAAAAATATAACTGATTTACCACAATGTGCATTATATTATATTCTACAAATAATTTTCCTCATGTTTGTCTTTTACCTTGATAAATAGTACTATTGAATCTACTGTATGAAAGGATTCTAAATCAAAACAAAGATCTTTTCCAGTCTAAGCCTATGGCTATGTGCTTCCCCTGACACCATACTTACCATGAACTTCAACTTTAACTTTTTCTGGAGCGTCCCTAGCCCCATCTTCAGCTGATATATAACACCTATATTTGTTTGCGTCTGAGGGTTTGACTGAGGAGAGCTTCAGTGAGATGTTGCCCTTCTGCAGCTCATTCTTGAACAGACTCGTCCTGTTGCGGTATTCTGAAAGTTGGGAAGTTGTTGAGTCTTTGCCCTCTGTAGAATCATGCACCACCTCATCTCCAATAAGCCACTGTACCTCCATGCCCACTGCACTGACATAGTTCTTGAGGTGACAGGGCAGAATCAGATCATTACCAACTACACCACGGACTGGGTCAGTTGTGGTCACGAGTTCTGGAGGAACTGCAGAGACAAAGAACAAAATGACTTCATCTAAATACAATAAAGACAAAAGAACTCATTGTGGATTTTAGAATGGGCAGTCACATTAACCAGAATATGGTCATACATGGAGAAGACATTGAGGTTGTAACAAACTATAAATATTTGGGAACTGTTATAGACGACAAATTAACTTGGAGCTGTAACACTGACACCATTTACAAAAAGGGAATGCAGAGACTGTACTTTATGCGTAAGCTAAGGCAATTTAAAGTAGATAGGGATATGATGCGGGTTTTTTACCATTCTTTTGTGGAGAGCATTTTATGTTTCTGTTCTGTAGCCTGGTACTTCTCCCTGTCTATTGCAAATAAAAATAAGCTTCACAGGATAGTCAACATGGCCAGCAAGATTGCTTGCCAGCCTCTAAATAGCATGGCCATGACTGTTGAAACAAGGGTGGTAAAGAAGGCAAATAATATATGTGAGGATTTCTCACACCCCTTACATCAAACATATGAGTTGTTGCCCTCAGGTAGGAGGTTCAGGATGCCCTCATTCCAGACAAACAGAGCCCGCAGATCATTCATACCTACCAGCATATCCATGTTAAATAAGACAACTAAAACTGAATAGCACATTGCACTTTAGTACTGAATAACTGCACTTTAGTATTGTACTGTATTTAAGTTGGGTTTTTTGTCCTATTGTCAACCTGTCTTTTTGTCTTGGGAGGGTGGGTGTATGGTTTGTCTATTGTGTTCTTGTCTATTGTAATGTCTTTGTACTTGTATCAGATGCACTGAAAACGGCACAGAACAATTTTCCGAAAGGACAAATAAACTATCTATCTATCTATCTATCTATCTATTTCATTTGAGCTTTTGTCAAGCTGTTTTGCTCTGTTTTCAAAACTTGAAGCGTGATAGGCTCTATGCATTTTACTTAATATGCACACACACACACCTTTTTTTTCATCACATGTGTGTTTTGCACCCCTGTTCTGTGTTCACTGAGGCAGGTGATAATATTATATAAATTGATAGATGTGACATAACCCCCCCCCCCGCACCCAAAACACACTCACACACACACACACACATTCTCCATCTCTTTCTTCTCTGAAGGTGTGTACCTGTGTGGGTCACTTTGGTGCTGCACAGAAGGAGGAATATCACACACAGATCCTTCATCTTGGAGGTAAACCTACTAAGATAGAAAAACACACCACTATTAACCATTTCAAATAAGCAAGACTTACAGAATTAAATGGTATAACATGTTTATCCACTAAATTAGCTATTCCTTATAAATTGAATAGTATTAGTCATTTCGACACTCAATGGTCAAGCATGCAACATCTGCATGGAAGGACTGAGGCCTGTCTATAAAACTTTATAAATGGCCTGTCTATAAGACTTTATAAATGGTCTGTCTATAAGATCTTTTATTCAATGAATAAAACAAGGCCATCTTATAATGTTCTCCATATAGTTCCCAAATGCTGCGGCAAAAAATAGAGGAGCAAATTCAGAAAGGAGTTTCTCAGAGAAAAAAAGAGTTTCAGGGCCCATATTACAGAAACTTCCTAACTCTAAAATCCTATCCTATCTTAAGATAGGAGGGCATTTAGGTGTTTTGGTATTACAGAAAGTGGCTTCCTAACTTAACTTAGGAAGGATTCCTATCTTATCTTAAGATAGGAATTTAGCCATTACAGAAGCAGCCTAAGTTAGGAATTTCATAAGTTAGGATCCCCAAGTTAAGTGGCCATAGACCCTGTCCTAACTTCAAAATAACTTGAACCAAGAGGCTTTTTTTCTAATCAAAGTGCTAGTCAACAAAATAAAATGTACATATCTATGTTCTTTTCAAGGTAAATGTGAATGAAGATTAATTTTGGCAGAATGGTCTGACTCTGTATGCTAACTAAGCAATGCATTATTTCAGCTAGGCTACTTGTAGCAACTGGATCGCGTTTACTCGCCCATCCTGAAGTAAACAATGTTAAGGTGGGCAGGTTGTCCTTCTCAATGTAGTGAGTTGATGAACTTTTAGCCAACTATTCAGTAGTGTTCATTTTTACACTATTACACCGTTACCTATTGGACTAATGGACATCAACTTAAACAAACAAGATATAACGAAGTCCGAAATACATGTCAAAAGCAGGTAAGTTGAAATGGAAAGCTAGCGGCTAATTGGCCCAGGTGCAACGTTGTGTAGGCTACGCTATGAGATTGTTGATCAAGCTGTCATTTGCAGGGTGTTGATCAAGTGATAACTTGTTGGGTGTTTATTGTAATTTTCCTTACCATTCTTTAGTAGCCCTATTTGCGTTTTAATGCACATACCTAGGCTACAATGCTGTGAGATTTTGTCATTTCCTAATAGTAATAAACTACGGGAAAGGCCGATTAGCTCCCCCTCTCTCCAATGAGGTTGCAAGCTCGAAAAGATGATGGGTGCAGTTGAGTATGATTTTTGGCTTGGTCTACGTGACAGAGAGAAAGTTAGAAAGTGGTAAAATCTGGCCTTTTCTCCGAAGGTATCAGCGACGATGTTTTGTTGGTTTGGTTCATTAACTTTGTGTCTAGTGATTGAGTCAGTGACCCAATACGGGTAACGCTAGGTTGAATGAATGTTTCTCTCTTCCTTGTGCGCTTCCATAAGATGAAGCCTTTGGATGGATGGGTTTAAACAAAATAAATAAATAGGTAACTGTAGGCAGAAACGTAGTTTTCTTTTGCATCATACATGGCTGAAAGTTTCATATTATTTATATATGTTTTATTATTAACTCATTGACTGCCAGCCGTTTTCAGAATAGAGAGTTCCATACTGCCAGAGGTTTTGGGGAATTTTGACTGTTTTTTAAAGAGCCACAGAATATTATGTGTTACGACTACATAAACAATGAAACTACCACAAGAAAGAGCAGACTCTCTTCTTTCACCAGAAAAAAAAAGTTCGTTTCTACCCCTTTCCATTGCTTAGAAATCAGCAGGCGAACATAAGCTACTTTCTCCAAACACACCCGTTTTTTATCAAAAAAGGGAGAAAATTAGCGTTTTGTTTGACAACGTTAGTGTCTTGGATGCGCGTTTTTTTCGGTCTATTAGCACGTCAAACATCGGGAAAATGTCTTCCTTTGATAAGACCACAAAAACAACAGTAACAGGGGGCTTTTGGTAATAAAATAGTCATTGTTGTAACAAGGTAAATATATGCTATTTACAGGCTGTGACAGCGAAAACTCAGTGATCAACAACTGGCTCGCAAATTCTTACCTGACCCGGAACTGTGAGCTAGCTGGGCACTGAAACAAGTCACAACTGCTATTTCCGTTTGCCCAAGGTTGATCTCCTTCATCTCCCACGATCGGAACACTACTCGAACTACTATGGCAGTGACACATACTCTGATCGAGTGCGAACTGCCTAAATTTCTCCGATTTACGTCTGCACTTTGCTAGCGGCATATTTAGCCATGTCATTAGCTTTCTCTACTTCTCCCTTGGCCATACCTATGAATCTATGCTTATCTCACATCCAAAGTGACACACTGCCACCCTCAGGATCAATTTGGAACAACAATTTTCGACTGAGAATTCTGATATTTACAGACAAGGTTCCCTAGGTCTTTCTGCAGCCCTCCCCATTAAAAAACGCAGTTGACGTCTAAAGACGTCATTGGCAGTGAACGGCAGTATTTCAGTTGACGTCTAAAGACGTCATTGGCAGTCAATGAGTTAAGTATGAGAGTATTGTATGCAGATACAAGCTGGAGTTGTATGGCTTGCTTGGCTACTCTTACAGGCTTGCTATCCCTGTCCCACTCGCTTTTAAATTAAAAAGAAAGAAAAACGTGTCGCGGTTAAATTCTCCTTTTAACTGATACTCACACAGGCATATCGAAATTTCGTTTGTTGACTAAGTGAAACAACATTGTTAGGTTATGCAAGACTACGTCCCCTGTTAACGTTAAAAGTAATGCTTTCTGTCAATCTCATTCACGTTCTAAAGTCAGAAACAGGCATAACCTGATGATTGCCGATCGAGAAATCAGACATTTAGGATTTCTTAACTTAAGATAAGATAGGAGGCCTGAGATAAGATAGGAAACGGCCAACAAGTTAGGAACTGCTTCTGTAATATGAAGTTAGGATTTTTCCTATCTTTGAGGTCCTAACTTAAGTTAGGATGAGCAGTTAGGATTTTTTCTGTAATATGGCCCC